>PVJI01011219.1:0-57045 GCA_004026765.1 Micronycteris hirsuta
TTTAAGTAAGAACGGAATTAAAATGAGAACCCCCTTAAAGTGTTCATTTGTTAGGCTTTGTTATGACTGTTAGTGGTGGCAATTATTTAAATGGTACTGGGTAATTTGTTTTCTTGTTTCACATAGTTTGATTTATTTGCAATTTATTGGTTCACTTACATAATCAGTAGGGTTAGATTAATAGATTTTAGAATGTAAATTCATCTCCACTGATGTTTATGAGCTACATTTGTAGACTGGGTTAAATAAAACACAACCAGGAATTAGGATTACTATTCATTTTTGAAGTAATAAAGTAAGGATTCAAATACAGATATATGTTTCAGAAATAAATAAGATATGCAGATTCAAATAGAAAACTGCCTACTAGAGATGGAAGACGTACCTAATTCTGTCAAAGACTACATGCCCCGTTTTCTCCCTAGCCCCCCAAAATGTGAGATGCCTTAGTGAGAAAGGCTTCCACACCATCCTGCTCTGCACTGCTGGCTGTGGTATCAGGGCGCATCTGAGACAGGCACTGAAGTAGCCTCTCCAGTCTCATGCCCTCCCAGACCTGGCTGCTGACCCTGCTGAGCCATGCAGCAGGGAGAGGACAGATAACAAGGAAAATGCTGAAGTTTCCCTGCAAAACCTTTTGTGTGCTCAGAAACCAGCAAGCTAGTCAGGCTGATCTTATAAGTAAATGGCTGAGAGCAAGTCGCTCCCAGACTTGCTAAGAATGAATATTTTCCAAGTACCACAGTATGGCCAAGTACACTAAAGGAATCCATTGATTATTGGGGCCTCAGCACTCAGGAAGAATTGATTCACTCACTTGGTAGAGCAGCAGAAATACCTGTTCACCAACCAGAGAAGCAGCCAGAAAAGTGATAAAGAATCTGTAATGGCCTGAACTAGCCAACCCAGTTCTTAAGAAGTCCAGATACCCCAGACAAACAAGTAGCTCTGCATAAAGCAACAGTCTTACTACAGGGGCAGGTTGAAGAATGGAGTTTAAATAGGCAATGTAATTTTTCCAGGCATCAGTGGCTGTTAGAGTCTGAATTGTGTCCCTCCAAAATTCATATGTTGTAGTCCTAACTCGTGGTCCCTCTAATGTGACTGTTTTTGAAGGAAGGGTCTTTAAATAGCTAATTATAAAATGAGGTTATTAGGGTGAACTCTAATCCCATAGAACTGGTGTGCATTTGAGAAGTGGGGATTAGAACACAGGCACACGCAGAGGGGAGACCATGTGAGGTCACCGTGAGAAGGCAGCCTCTGTAGGTTAGAAAGAAAGGCCTTGGAACACAGGTGGCAAACATGAGGCCCACGGGCCGAATCCGTCCCCCCACCTTGTTTTATCCGCCTGACACCTTGTTTCGACCTGGCAGCAGTGCTGACCCCTCGCTTAACCATTAAGGAGTAGTTACATTTATACAGTCCTAAAATTACATTCAGCCCTTTGAAAGCAACCACGAGGCTGATGTGGCCCCCAGTGAAAATGAGTTTGGCACCTGTGCCTTGGAAGAAACACACCTTAATCTCTACCTTCTAGCCTCTAGGACTGTGAGAAAGGAAGTTTCAGTTGTTTAAGCTACTACCCAGCGTGGCACCTTGCTGTGGCTGCCCTAGCAGACTAACGGTGACTGAACTGAGATCCGTATCACAGTCCACCCTTGTCAGAGCGACGCAATGATGGTATGTTGTCATAATTTAAGAACCAGAAGACTGACTTTTTTTAACTTATAAACTAGAGGAGATCCTGCGTTATCCACATTATAATGTCATTCTTTTTTTTGGTGTGATGCTTCTCTGAATGGAGAGAAAGGGGTAAAATGATTGCTAGCAAGAGAATTGTGCAGAATACTAAGTTTATTTTTCTCTATCTCAGCTGCCATCTACATGCCATAATAGTTTTGGCAAATCCCAGTTATTGATGTGCTGTAATTCTTAATCCGTAATTCTTAATTCCTGTCATTGTATGCAGCAATTCTGTTTTCTTCAAATTTATTTTAAATTTCTTCTGTAGTTAAATATTTAATTAAAAAATGGCAAGGAAAATAAAAAAACTCCTTTATACAGGAAAAATTGAGGGTGAGTAATCATCAAAATCTGTGTTTGCCCTTAGAGATGTAAAGATATGAGCACCATTCAATTATTGAAAAACTATCCACAGGTTTTGAACTAAATAATCTTAATCCTCCAAACTAATTACCATTTCAGATGTAGGAGGAGGCGAAAGAGTGACTGTGTGAACTCACAGTCCTGGCCTTATCACAAGGACCGAAAGTCTTGGGGGTCAGTGCTTGGCGATTGCTGGGCACACAGGTGCAGGCAGGGCACCTCCCCTACAGGCTGGGTTCCGGGTGAGCTATCCTCCCATTTCTCTTTGTTCATCCTTAAAATGGGCATGCAAATAATACTTCGGGATGCGCACTTTCTCTCTGTCACTAGAGAGTAATAGAAACTGGATTTACCCTCTTGCTTTAAACAGCTAAGTAAAAGGACAAAATATATGAAAAATATGTGAAACGATAGATCTTAAATATTAGATCCCTAAGTGAAAGGAAATACTTAGGTGAGCCCTATAGTTGTCCGGCAATCTACCTGGAGAAACTTATTAGGCACAGTGTAGGCAGCGGAAATTCAGAAGCGCCTTAGCAATGTCCCTGAGCTGAGAGCTGGGAGTTCAGGGAGGCCAACAAGGCCAGAGTTTGCAGAGTTCTGGGGCTCTGCAGCGGGTCCACATTGAATCTCCAGCTAAGTACCAACGACAGCATGATGAAGAGGAAATTGCCAGAGGTCAGGACAGAACCACCCAAAACAGACAGGCAGAACTACCCTTGGCGCTCCAACAGTACCTGGAACAGTTCAAGTTCCCACTCACAAGTGGAGCATTGGGTAGCAGTACTCAGAAGGGTATCGTGTCAGTGGGAAGAAAAAAACCAGTCTCAGATAAAGGCTGTCCCACCTGCAAAGTTTAAAAGTAAGCTTCAAAAGGATCAAACTGTTTCTAAGTACCTGAACTACATCCCAACACAAAACTCAAGAAGATTTAAAATGATAAAAAAGACTCCTGGTCAAGATGGAGGCATAGGTTAACATGGCTCACCTCCTCATGAAACCACAGCAAAAATTACATCTAGACTACAAAACAACTTTCATACAGAATCATCAGAAAATTGAGCTGTAAGGAAGTCCAACAACCAAGGAATTAAAGAAGTCATATTCATCCAGATGGGTAGAAGGAACAGATATGCAGGGATACGTGGAGAGGTGTAGAGATGTGGAGACATGGAGAGGCAGAATGGCCAGACCCACACCCACATGTGGTAGGTAAAAATCAGGACAGATACCTGGGAGAATGGATCCCAGCCCCTCACCAGACAACCTCGCCCAGGGTTTCAATGCCACGAAGATAAGTCCTTGTAACTTCTGGCTGTAACCAGTGGGGGCTGGGGTGGCAGAAGAAACTGCAGGATTCTCAGGCATCTCCTCTTAAAGGGCCCACAGTGGACTTAGGACTTATGCAGACTCATTCCCTCTGGTCTCTAGCACGGGGGAAGCAGCTGGAAGGGGACCAGTGGCATATGGGGAGAAACAGAAGTGTCTGGCATCAGGGCGCTTGCCGGGGAAGAGCTTCTTCCTGGAAAAAACTCCAGAGGTCAGGCAGCAGCATTGTCCCATTTCTGAGCCCTCCCCAACACTGAGCCACAGAGTGGAGATACCATATGGAAGACCACATTAACCTGGTTCACACGGGTTGCCCCACCCCCGTGATTATGTAAGGTTCTACCCTATCCAACATCAGTGCACTTTTCTATAATAGGCCATGCTACTAAGATATGGAGTCAAAGAAGCTCTACCTAATACACAGAAACAAACAGGGGCCCTGGCTAGTGTGCCTCAGTGGATTGAGTGCTGTGAACCCGGCCTGCGAACCAAAGGAACACTAGTTTGATTTCTAGTCAGGGCACATGCCTGGGTTGCAGGCCAGGTCCCCAGTAGGGTGCGTCTGAGAGGCAACCACACATAGATGTTTCCTTCTCTTTCTCCCACCCTTTCCCTCTCTCTAAAACTAAATAAATAAAATACTTTAAAAAAATAAACAAACATGGGGAGGCTGCCAAAATGAGGAGACAAAAATTATGGTCCAAATAAAAAAAAAAAAGAACAAAACTACAGAAAAAAAAAAAAAACTAAACAAAATAGAGATAAGCAATCTATCAGATGCAGAGTTCAAAGCACCGGTTATTAGAATGGTCGACGAACTCATCAGGTATTTCAATGGCATAAAAAAAAAAAAAACCCATGCAGAAACAAAGTTTACACTAAGTGAAATGAAGAAAAATTTACAGGGAACAAACAGTGGAGAGGATGAAGCTGAGAATCAAATAAATGATTTGGAACATAAGGAAGAAAAAAACATCCCATCAGAACAGGAAGAAAAAAAAAAAGAATCCAAAAAACGAGGATAAGCTAAGGAGCTTCTGGGGCATCCTCAAACATACCAACATTTGAATCATAGTGGTGCCAGAAGGTGAGGAGAAAGAGCAAGATATGGAAAAATTATTTGGAAAAATAATATAAGAAAACTTCCCTAATTTGGTGAAGGAAATAGACAAACAAGTGCTGGAAGCACAGAAAGTCCCAAACAAGATGAACACAAAGAAGACCACACCAAGACACAGCATAATTAAAATGCCAAAGGTTAGCCCTGGCTGGTGTGGCTCATTGGATTGAGTGCCAGCCTGTGAACAGAAAGGTCACTGGTTTGACTTTCAGTCAGGGCACGTGACTGGGTTGTGGGCCAGGTCCCCAGTTGGGGGCAAGTGAGAGGCAACTGATTGATGTATCCCTCACACATTGATGTTTCTCTCCCTTTCTTTCTCTTTCCCTTCCCTCCTCTCTTAAAAATAAATAAATAAAATCTTTTTTAAAATCCTAAGGCAAGTATATTTAAAAATAAATAAATAAAATGCCAAAGGTTAAAGATAAAAAGACAATCTTAAAAGTAGCAAGAGAAAACCAGAGCATTGCCTACAAAGGAGTGCCCATAAGACGATCAGCTGATTTCTCAAAAACAACTTTGCAGGCAAGAAATATTCAAAGTGATGAAAAACAAGGACTTACAACCTAGATTACTCTGTCCAGCAAGGCTATCATTTAGAATGGAAGGGCAGATAAAGTGCTTGCCAGACAAGGTAAAACTAAAGGAGTTCATCATCACCAAGCCATTGTTACAGGAAATGTTAAAGGGACTTATTTAAGAAAAAGAAGATCAAAACTATGAATATTAAAATAGCAATAAATTCACCACTATCAACAAATGAATCTAAAAAACAAACTGAGCAAACAAGCAGAACAGAAACAGAATCATAGCTATGGAGATCATGTGGAGGGTTATCATTTGGGAGGGGGAAGAGGGAGAATCCGGGAAAAGATGTAGGAATTAAGCAGTACAAATTGGTAGGTACAGAACAGACAGGGGGATGTTAAGAGCAGCATAGGAAGTGGAGTAATCAAAGAGCTTATTTGCATGACCCATAGACATGAACTAAGGGGAGACTCCTGAAGAGAATGGAGGTACCAGGTGGAAGGGGACAAAGGGGTGGGAATTGGAACTCTAATAGCATAATCAATAAAATACATTTTTTAAAGGTAAAAGGTAGATGAGAGAGGTCTATTATACCCTAAATATTTAATCATTTCTTCCAACAATTGAATCTTCTTTGGATATTTTTTGAAAAACTGGGTTGTTTTATTTACCCTAAGCATTTGCTGAGCTCAAATCTGCTCATGCAGTACACCAGTAAAATTACCACCTCTCCTGACTGTGGTTGTGTAGGCAGCTGTGAACGTGACTAGTCAGTCTGTCCTACGTTAACCAACATCACAGGAGCCACAGGAGAGGGTCCGACTTAAAGAATAAGCTTAGAGTTGAGTACTGAAATTGCTGGGAACAAACTTTCCCTGGGTGTCCTCATGTAAATCGTTGTTTGCATAATAATGGTATAAAATAGTCAACTGACGGAGCATCAAATATGAAAAGACAGTTTGATGAGTTTTCATTGCAGTTAAAAACAGTATTGAGCTATGAGGTAACTTTAGAGCCTCACCATGGCATATGTAACAGGTCTGTCCAAGAGATTATTCCAGCACAGGACGTTCAGATTCCTTAAGGCACATGCTCACACACATCGCATACAGAAATACTTCACAGGACTTCAGCTCTAGCTTTATTACATGCATGTAGCACTTTTCACTCTATGTTTTTATTAAATACACCCTCAATTTAATTCTTACAATGAAGACATTAGCATTATCGTCATCATCACTATCCACATTTAACAGGTGGGAAACTGAGGCCGAGAAATATTAATCAGGCCAAATTTACATAACTAATGAGCATGGAGCTAGGATTCAGATTTGGGCCTCCTGCCAACTGGGAGCTAAACCACCGCACTCCTGCTTTCTAACTCCTCAGGGTCCAGCAAGCACATGTGTATACGGGCCGTTTTCCCCACACACCAGGCAAAAACAGACCCTATAAAAACCTTTTAACTATTTGGCACTTAACATTCTGAAACTCAGACAAATTTGTCCACATTTGTCTTGCTGTTTCTGCAGGTTGCCACCTTTCAGGTCCCAGCTCTTCTATCTAATAGCTGTGTGACCAAAGGCAAGTCACGTAACTTCCACAAAACTACTTCTTAATTTATAAAATGAAGAGAAACAAAGGTTTATTTCAAAGATCTTAAGAGTTAATATCTTTATAGCAGTTTAAATGATGCCTGCCTTATGATAGATGCCGTATTACTAGAGAAAGTGTTATAGTCAATAATAGTGTTAACTATTATTATTCTCCCTGAATAGATGTCCCACACCTGGTTCCCTCTTGTGCCCCACACACAGGTGAGCACACAATGGATGTCAGTACGTATTGGTGGAACGAATTAATAAACAAGCAAGGTTTTATGAAAGAGGAGACACTTAAAGTAGGCCTCCTATGATGAATGAGATTTGGATAAACAGAGAGAAGAGAGAAGGGCATTTAAGGTACAGGAATTGATTACAGAAGCTGGAACAGAAAAGCCAGGTAGGCTGGCAGGGCTGGAAGGAGACAGCATGCCAGAGGGGTAACTGTAAAAGAAAATAGCAAGGGAAAGCAGGGCAGGATCCAAAGGTGGAAACTTTGAATAGCCCGGTTTCCCCAAGCCTATACAGCTTTCAAGTCTGTGCTCTCCTCTGTGGTTAAGAATCATTGTAGATGCATTGCTTAACCTCTCTCTATACACGGGGGGGGCAAAAGTGGGTTTACAGGAATTCATATGGAAAGTAATACAATAATTAATAAATAATAATACAAGAATAAACTCTGTGTTTCATGTACTCACAACTATAAACCTACTTTTGCCCCATTCTGTATTTATAGCGTAAAGCAGTGTTCTTTAACAAACAAAAAATAGAGTAAGTCATTATATCTTACAGTGAAGAAAACCAATTACTGAGGATTAGCTGGTTGTTTGATTTAAAGGTTGTGATGGTTAATTTTATGTGTCAATTTGACTGGGCTAAAGGATGCTCAGACAGCTGGCAAAACATTATTTCCTGCTGTGTGTCTGTGAGGGTGTCTCTGAAAGAAAATAGTACTTCAGTAGGTAGACTGAGTAAAGCAGATCACTGTCCCCAACGCAAGCAGGCATCACCCAATCCACTGAGGGCCTAAGTAGAACAAAAGCTGGAGGAAGCTGGGAAATTAAGCTGGGAAATTCATCTTCTCCTGCCCTCAGACATCAATGTTCCTGGCTTCTGAGTCTTCGGACTTGGATTGGTACTTAAACCACCAGCCCCTCTGGTTCTCAGGCTTCCAGACTCAAATTGAATTACACCACCTGCTTTTCTGGTTCTCCAGCTTGCAAACAGCAGACCATAAGACTTCTTGGCCTCTGTAATCATATGAGGCAATCCTTACTGTTTCTGTTTCTCTGGAAAATCCTGACTAATACATAGTTCCTCTCCATCTTCAGTCCACTTCCTAACATTCCATATAGAGAAATCGGTCCTGGGCTGAATCACCGGATTTGCCTATTTCTGATGAGTATTCAACTCAAGACAGAAATTTTCAGTTAGGGATATGCCAACAATGGCATTCCCATGTGTTTTGTGCCTAAAGCTAACCAAAGACAAGGAACACAAATGGAAAGGTGAGTGCCGTAACCCTGTGGATCACACAAACACGCACATACACACACGCCCCAGGTGTCTGGCAGGCTAGACCAACCGGCTCCTGAAAGTGCAGTGGGATCAGTTGTTGTTCCAGTCACACTGCTGGCCCCTTAGTCCCAGGCAAGCTGTCCTGGAGGAGGGAGAAGAGCACCGGGCCCAGGCTGACGCTTGCAGGGTCCTCCTCAGCATTACCAGCAGGTTGAGATGTTGCAATTAATGTAATTGCCACACATTCCTATTTTGTTAATTTTCTAAACACGCTGGATGAGGGCAATTGTAACAGGAAAGAATTCAGGAGCCCTTCATACTGTGACACTTTTAGGAGGATGGTTTCAAAGGCTTTTGACCAAAAAATCACCCAGAAATACCCATTCCACAGATGAATCATCTGCAACTGGGCTCTCACACTGGCAGTGGGAAAAGATCCTGTCATCCCAGGGTCTAGCCACATGTATCTTGAAATATTAACACAAGTAATCCCTGAGTCAGATAGTGGTGGCAAATGTGTGTCCTTTTTTCTCACAGAGTGGCAATGACTTTCATTTGCATCTCTTCAAGGTTCTTTTCAAGATAAAAGATGCAATCGCTCTGAATGATAGCATTTCAGGGTCTGCCCTGATGGGACTCTATGCGTAATCTGTGGATGATAAGTTTAGCAGGACCCAGAAGGCACCACCCAAGCCCTTGGACAACAGTCACCTTACTCACTGTTTCCCACCAAGTATTTCCATTGTGCCATGCCATTGGTAATAAAGAATCCATTTCCAAGCAATTTTCCACTGCAAATTCTTTTTTCTTAATCCTCACCCAAGGATATGTTCATTGATTTTTAGGGAGAGAGGAAGGGGGAGAGAGAGAGACAGAGACAGAGAGAGACAGAGAGAAACACCAACTGGTTGCCTCAGATACTGCCACAACGGGATTGAGCCCGCAACTAGGTATGTGCCCTGATGGGAGGTGGAACCCACAAACTTTTGGTACAGCTCCAACCGACTGACCCCCCTGCCCCGGGCCAGAGCTCCATTGCATACTCTTTTTTTTTTAATCCTTACCCAAGGACATGCTTATTAATTTTAGAGAGACGGGAAGGGAGGAAGAGAGACAGGGAGAGTTACATCAGTGTGAGAGAGAAACATCAATCAGTCTGCATCTCTCATGCTCCCTGACTGGGGACCAAACCCACAACCTAGACATGTGGTCTGCCCGAGAATCAAACCCTCAAACTTTCAGTTTATGGACAATGTTCCAACAAACTGAGCCACACCAGCCAGGGCTCCATGGCATATTTCTGATGCAAAGTGACTCTCAGCACCATACTACAGGGTGCAAACACTGTCCACTGGTACACATCCTGCCACGAGACTGCCACTTCATTGATTTAGGATTGGCATTCACTAGAGTGCTCCTTCAAGATCCTGTAAACTGGGCATCATTTCCCTCGACCATTGTCTTACCAGGGCTGGTCATTTCCAACTATCATTTTCCCTGTTGGGTTGGCATGAGAAGCATAAGCAAAGCAGGAAGTGGTGCTGTCTGTTATTTTGTTTTTATTGCCTTCCACATATACAAAGGGGTCCCTGGTGTCCCTTTCCATATCTAAGTTCAATATTTTGGGCACAGAACTCAAATTCAGTAATATGCAGTTATAGAATAAACAAGGAAATGAATCACGACAGCTTGGATGAAGACAGAGCTCTGGAGCCAAGTAACCCACAGAGAGCCCACATTTACAGGCACGGTCAATGTTGCTGCTGATCGTACTTAAAGCTGGGGAATGCCGGACTCGGGCTGCAACAGGGAAAGGCCATTTCAAGGCAAATGCATGTTTTGCAACTCAGGCTATCGTTGTTTGTAAGCGTGGGGTTGATGAGCCTTGTGCAAAAATACATGCTTTTCAGCCAAGTCCATAACTCCTAACATGAATGGATCCCCCGGCCAGGGGCGCTTGTAGGACTTTGATGGCATCCTCAATTGATCAGCATTGCTGCAGACCTCGGGGATGCCAGCGCTGATGGAGAAAGAGGAATGTAGCCTGGAAGAAATAATTTCCTCCTCCTCCCAACTATGCTTAATGTTCCCCAGCACTTTGGGGGCACACAAATTCTTCCACTCTGCTTCGTATTTTTAGGACACCAGCATACTTCTTTATCTTATCAGTGAAATGTCCCAGATAGCCAAGAGCTCTGCACTGTCACCTCATGGATCTGTCATATAAAAACACCGGTTCACCATTGCCCCCTCCTCATTCTTTCATTTCATTGGCAGGAGTGTCATTAACTTTGCAATGACAATTATTCGAGGACCAAGTAAACTATGGAAATTCGTAAACTCTTGAACGACTAAATTAAATGCTATTTTAACTAACAGTTAATAGTGTTTACTGCTGTGTAATAGTAATTTTCATTTTTTACTGTATCTAATGACATCCTGATGACTGGAATTCTCTGTAGGGATACCAAATCATTGCATTAAGGATGAGTGATTTTAGTATGGGATGACTGATCAGTACAATAATATGTAGACTAATGCTAGAGCTAGTAAATTAAATCATTTGCACCACAGAGTTTGTCAAGTAGAATAGGAATCCCATTGTCATTAAATTATAATGTGGAGTCTGCTTAAAGTAAAATAACAAATGAGCATCTTAGATTCGTAGCACACCCGTAGAATACTTTCTTAAGAGGTACGGAAAAGAGAGAAACACTGCTAATCAGACCAAACAGCTCATCAGTTCCTTAGAGTAGGTGGCTTGAACTGAATTATAGAGAGAGCCTTGTAGACACTTTAAAGTGTTAATATGAAAGAGGATTTTCTTGTTGAAGGGAGAAAAAAGAAATAGGACCTCAGGGAAGGCTTAGATAATCAACCATGTAAAGTTAGTGTGGGAGATACAATGAAAAAATAAAAAAACACAACTGAAAGGAAAAAAAAACTCTCTTCCATTCAGGTGATACTTGGAAGTATGATCAAAGCATAAGAACCATCTGGGTGTGACCGCTCCTTCCAGCCCACAACCAGGGGCTCTCTTCCCTGGCCTAAAAGCCCTTAAGGCTTCCCTAACTCTGAGCCAAACTAGATGGCACTTCACAAACGTAAGTTCCTTCAAAAAGTGAAAGCAAGTTCAGTATCTAAGATCTGAGATCAATCAAACTCAAGAGACTATAGCACTGAAAAGAAAAATCATCCAAGTTATTAAACTTCCTTAGATTCCAAAGCTTCTCAATCATCAGATCCGGTTTTGTAATTAACATTAAGGAAGTCTCTAAAGAACACAATTTGTAGAGTAAGATATAGGGAGGAGAAAAGAAGGAATAGTATTCCCTTTTTCCTAAACTAGAGGTTTAAGAGTAAAGTAGAAAGGAAATAAACTTTACTCAAAATGTTCAGTGTCTTTTGGAGAGAAACCTTTAAGAACAAGGTCTACTCCATTCACTTCCATTTAAAGTTATATTTTAGTGGGCTGGGTGGAGGAGAGCAAAGGGGGAAAAACTGGGACAACTGAATAAACAAGAATTAAAAAGGGAAAGGAAGAAAGAAAGAAGAAAGAAAGAAAGAAAGAAAGAAAGAAAGAAAGAAAGAAAGAAAGAAAGAAAGAAGAAAGAAAGAGAGAGAGAGAAAGAAAGAAGGAAAGAAATAAAGTTAGTTAGTTGAATTTGAGCAGCAATTACGAGTCAGGCATGATGGACGGTCCTGGGTTTATGGAAGTGGGTACTCTGGGTCATTGTCTTCATGAAGCCCACAGTACTCATGGAAGCAATCCAAGTGCTCATCAGTAGATGAGTGGATAAAAAAGCTGTGGTGCATTTACACAATGGAATATTACTTGGCCATAGAAAAGAATAAAATCTTCCCTGGCTGGTGCGGCTCAGTGCTTGAGTGCCAGCCTGCGAAATCAAAGGGTGACCAGTTCGATTCCCAGTCTAGGGCACATGCCCATGTTGCCAGCCAGGTCCCCAGTGCAGGGCGCTCGAGAGGCAACCACACAATGATGTTTCTCTCCCTCTCTTTCCCTCTCCCTTCCTCTCTCTAAAAAATAAAGTAAATAAAATTTTTTAAAAAGAAAAGAATAAAATCTTACCATTTGCCAACAACACTGATGGACCTAGAGGGTACCATGCTAAGTGAAATAAGTCAGTCAGAGAAAGACAAATACCGTATGATTTCACTCATAAGTGGAATCTAAAGAGTAAAATAAACAAACAAAATAGAAACAGATTCATACACACAGAGAACAGACTGATGGTTGCCAGAAGGGAGGGGAGTTGGGGGACTGGATGAAAAAGGTGCAGGGATTAATAACTACAAATTCGTAGTCACAAAATAGTCCCAGGGATGTAAAGTACAGCACAGGGAACACAGTCAATAATACTGTAATAACTATGCATGGTGCCAGGTGGGTACTCGAAATATCCAGGGGAACACTTTATAAAAAATATGATGTCTAACCACAATGTGTACATCTGAAACTAATATAAAACAATTGACTGTAAACCATGATTGAAAAATAAAATTTTTAAAGTACTGGTAATAAGAATAAATGTGGACAGAGGAGAAGAAGAAGCCCGCACTACAGTGACACAAGCAGGGACACCAAGAATTAGCACACAGCCATGTTATGTTTTAACGCAGCAAAACACAAACCACTGCAAGCTCCCGAAAGAGAGGCCCGAACTCTGTGAGGGCTGCTTCCCAAAGACTGCCCCTTTTATGTCAAGTTGGCCAAGTAAAGAAAAGTGTCACTATTATATCAAAAGACTTGGAAGTTTAAGGAAATGTGTGGTATTAACCAAGACTCAGGACTGTAGCAGCATCAACCTTCGAATGTCAAGAAGGGACTAAATTACCAAGAGCTCCTTGTATACCAGATGACCGGGCTGAGAGGTTTCACCTAGAAGGTAGCAAAGATACTAAAGAATTTAAGTCAGAGCCCTGGCTGGCGTAGCTCAGTGGATTGAGCGCGGGCTGCAAACCAAAGGGTTACAGGTTCGATTCCTGGTCAGGGCACATGCCTGGGTTGTGGGCCAGGTCCCCAGTGAGGGCCACATGAGAGGCAACCACACATTGATGTTTCTCTCCCTCTCTTTCTCCCTCCCTTCCCCTCTCTAAAAATAAAATAAATTTTAAAAAAATATTAAAAAAAAAAGAATTTAAGTCAGAGTGATGTGACAAGTGATCAGATTTGTATTCTGGAAATATCATTCTGGTGGTAACATAGAGATGTTTTAAAAGGAGGGACACTTGAAACTGAGATACCAGTAAGAAAGTTATGATGGTAATTTTAACAACAGATGATAATGACATGTGAATGACAGCAAGGATGAAAATACAGAAACATACATTTACAAAGTAAGTTGATATGGGACTGACCTAACATAAGGTGACTAAGTAAGTTAGTACTAGGCATGACGCAAGGAGCCTGTTGATTGGCTGCATTTATTCACTATTGAGCTGTACAGTAAATGACTTCCTGCTGGTGAATGCAAGCACTATTTATATTGCATTATTATGCATTTTAGTTTCCTTTCCAGGGTACACAAAGAGAAAATTCTACTATAACATTATTAGGTATTTTCCTATAAATTAAGTCCCTTTACTCAAGATGTAATACAGAACAAAACACTGTTCTTGAAGATTACATTATTCAGGGTACTATTCAGCAGGGCACGCACATTCTCTGCTGGAATTTGTGATGCTCGTGCCCTGGACAGGCTGATTGGTTTAGGATGGGCTCCTGACTTACAAGAGCTAACAAGCTGCCCTAGACACAATCTTTCTCAATAGGTGAGTAGCCAAAGCCACCAAATTCTTTTTCAAGGAGTTTGAACTAAAGACTGAGAGAGAATTGCTAAGTTCTTGATGACAGGAGAGGAAAAGCAAAGAGAGACAAAGCAGCTGCGTACACCAAGTGGAAGGTCACCTGAGCAAAGAGGAGAGATGCCTGCTGCAGAGAGAAAAACAAACCTGGCAGCTTTGCTAGGGCTTTGTTGTGTCCTGAAAGATGGGCTGGGCAGGTTGGGCACTGCACAAGAACCTCTGGCTGAGGCGAAAGTGAGAATGGAAATACAGCTTGTCCTCCACCCACAAGGCCAAGTGCTGGCTCAGGGCAGCACCGACCCAGAGAGGGCAGCCAGGGCCCAGAGAGGGCAGCCTCTTCTAAATGGCACAAAGGTTCACTGGAAGACAGGGTCGCTTTCTGTGATGCCTGCTATGCAGAGTTGAGACAATCTCACACTCTGCTCTTGTTCCCAGGCACCTCTATGGTAAAATGTCATTAAACAGCCATCAGGAACATATAGCTTGAGCCTGTTCAGCTGCAGATGTGTTTTGATTTAAGCTTTTTTTTTTTAAGTTTCCCTGTGTATGCGTTTGGATGGAGAGCTCCTCTCCTATTACCACAGGCCCACCCCTCTCCCTTCTTACCCAAGTGATTTGCATGTTTATGTCAACTGCATTGACTAAAGACAACTGAGCTTTCCTCCTTTCATTCAAGGAAACTGCGTGACTAGAAGACCCTAGTAAGCAGAAGTAGAAAAATGTGAACAAGAGGAGAAAACCTGTATGTTCCAAGGCAAAACAATAGCAATGCATGGACTGGGAAAACAACCTATTCTAAATAAACTACTATCCAACTCATTTAATATTTATACGCTCCCTATTCCTGGAGAGCCATTTTCTTAGGATCAAAGGCTGCAGCAATGAGCAACAATAACCCTTAGTCTAGTCTCAACATTACATCCAGAGGAATCTTTTTTAAAACCTGGAATTCGGTGTTCGCAGCCGCCGTCACTCTCTAATGCCAGCACTTCCTCCAGCTCGCGGAGCTCCAACCGAAGGAGAAAGGGGGTGAAGAGGTCCCTATACCATGGCTCATACAAAGGACACAGCCCGCAGATCGACTGATGGTAAAGCACCGAGGAAGCAACTGACTACCAAAGCCGCTCGCGAGAGTGCGCCCTCTATTGGAGGGGTGGAGAAACCTCACCGTTACAGGCCTGGTACTGTGGCACTTCGTGAAATTGGACATTATCAAAAGTCCACTGAATTTCTGATTCGCAAACTTCCCTCCCAGCGTCTGGTGAGAGAAATTGGTCAGGACTTCAAAACAGATCTGCGCTTCCAGAGTGCAGCTGTTGGTGCTTTGCAGGAGGCAAGTGAAACCTATCTGGTTGGCCTTTTTGAAGACACCAACCTGTGGGCTATCCATGCCAAACGTGCAACAATTATGCCAAAAGTCATCCAGCTAGCACACCATATACGTGGAGAACGTGCTTAGGAATCCACTATGATGGGAAACATTTCATTCTTAAAAAAAAAAATCTCTTCTTCCTGTTATTGGTAACTATGAACGTTAGATATTTTTTTTCCATGGGGCCAAAAAGGTACCTAAGTATATGATTGCAAGTGGAAAACAGAGGACAGAAATCAGGTATTGGTCGTTTTTCCATTTCCATTTGTGCGTGAATTTTTGTAATATAAATGCAGGGACATAAAGCATTAATGCAAATCAAGGTGTTTCAGTGAACGAGTTTCAAGCAGTTCAACTTTATAACAATATAAATAAAACTGTTAAATTTTTCTGGACAATGCTGGCATTTGGATTTTTTAAAAAACAAGTAAATTTCTTATTGACGGCAACTAAATGGTGTTGTAGCATTTTTATCAGACAATAGATTCCATCCATTCACTGTACTTTTCTGAGTTGTCCTACATGCAAGTATGTTTTTAATGTTGTCTGTCTTCTGTGCTGCCCTGTAAGTTTGCTATTAAAATACATTAAACTATTTTAAAAATTAAAATATAAATAAATAAGTAAATAAAACCTGGAATTCTTCTGTGTAGACCCTACACAGTGAATATCAAAGTCCTTACAGTGGTTCCCCAGGCCCGATATGATCTGGCTTCCTTACCTGTAGACTTCCTCTCCTACAGCTCTCCTCGCTCACCCACCTCTGATTGGGAGAGATGAGATCAGAAATGGAACTGATGCGGAAGGTGCCAAAGTGACTTGTGTTCCCCAAACATCAGACATTAGAGCAGGAGTGTCAAACTCATTTTCACAAGGGCCACATCAGCCTCACGGTTGCCTTCAAAGGACTGAATGTAATTTGAGGACTGTAAAAATATAACTGCTCTTTAACTAGGGGCAAGGAGCTCGGTGCTGCTGCCGGGTAGAAACAAGGTGCCGGGGTAGAAATAAAGTGCCGGGCCGGATTTGGCCCGTGAGCCTTGTGTTTGTCCCCTGTGCATTTGAGACTTCCCATTACCTGCTCTCCTTACCTAGAAAAGTCTCTTTTCATATATCCACATAGTTAAATCCCTCATCTCTGTCATGTCTTTGCCAAACATGACCTATTTTGAGGACTTCCACCGACACCCTATTTAAAAAACTTGAACCTGCACCCACACACTGAGGCCCTCTCCATTCCCCTTATTCTACTCTACATTTCCCCCATCACTCCTATAATCTACTAACATACTTCATATTATGTTCACAATTCATGATCAGTTTCCCCCACTGAAATGTTAGCTCCACAAGAGCAGGACTCTTCATCTCTGTCACTCACGGATGGGTCCCAAGTGCCACAAACAGCACCTAATATTTAGTAGACTCTTAATAAGTAATTATTAAATAAATAAATTGGGTGCTTGCTCTGGCCTGTTGCTGAAATTTCAGTCCTACTTATAGCTTTCTACATATTAGCAGATATATTAACCCTGGGAAGGAGGAGTCACTTCTTTGCCCATTTTGCAGGTAAAAGAGCTGAGGCAACACTGAGACGTGCATTCCTTCAGTCACAATACATGAACCCGGAAGTCTCTCCACCAAGGCCAGCCAGGAGCCTTTCCGGACTGTTCCACTCTAATCAAAAACAGAAAGAATGGCAATGGGGACAAAGAGGGAGAGAAGGAAGTGAGCCATTAAAAGGTTAGGAAGAACAGCAGATAATGTGGGGTGCAGTGTACCCCTAAGAAAGGATGTCCACAAAGAAAAACAGTTGAGGGACTACTCCAGTAACTTGAAAGTGTGGACAACCCTTTAACTCACAGCTCCAACTTACCTCAGGTCAAATTAGTGGGATTTTAAATTTCTTTTCCTGTAACATTCATAGGAATGTCAGTTCGTGAAAGAAGTACTCATAATTTGGTTCCATTTTTGTTCTCCTAAGAAGTTACTGCTCTGCTCCTCTGGGTGAGGAAGGAGAGTAGTGACAAATGGAAGCTAAAACAAGCACACACACACAAAAAAAGATGGATAGTTGAAGTTTGTTGTGGGCCCACATGCTAAAAAAAACCTGTTTCACATCCATATTGCCACATGGTGATGGTAATCAATGCACATTGAATTGTATACTAAATGCTATCCTTTTCAAATACTACCCAGTAAAATGCATGAAAGAGAAACTTTCTCATAGATACAGAGAACAAATTAGTGGTTGTCAGACAGGTGAGGGGTGATATTATAACTATGTGTGGTGACAGGTGAATACAAGAAATTTCAGGGGGTATGCTTTGTAAAGTATATAATTGTCTAACCACTGTGCTGTACACCTGAAAGTAATACAAATATTGACGTCAACTGTTATTGAAAAATAGCTTTCTAATTTAAAAATTAAAAAAAATGCCAGTTATAAAAGTAGTCATCAGGATCCAACATAGGGCATATAGTCAATAATATTTTAATAACTACCCCTGGTTGGTGTAGCTCAGTGGGTTGAGCACTGGCCTGTGAACCAAAGGGTTGCTGGTTCAATTACCAGTCAAGGCACATGCCTGGGTTGCAGAACAGGTCCCCAGTTTGGGGTGTGCAAGAGGCAACCACACATTAATGTTTCTCTCCCTATCTTTTTCCACCCCTTCCCTCTCTCTAAAAATAAATAAATAAAATTCTTTTTAAAATAACCTTTAATAATAATAATATCATAATAACTAAGTATGGTCTCAGATGGGTACTAGACTTATCAGAGTGACCACTTCATAAGCTATATGAATGTCTAATCACTGTGTTGTATACCTGAAATTAATTTAATATTGCATGTCAACTGGAATTGAAAAATAAAATTTGAAAAGACTAAAAACGAGAAATCTCTTTTCTCAAGATATCAAGAAAAGATTCTCATTTAATCCAGGTATGCTTTTTAATATAAAGAAATATATTGCATTAAAAGGAATCTCTTTAGCCCTGGCTGGTGTAGCTCAGTGGATTGGGCGCGGGCTAGGGGCCGGAGGGTCCCGGTTCGATTCCCAGTCAGGGCGCATGCCTGGGTTGCGGGCCGGGTCCCCGTGGGGGCCATGTGAGAGGCAACCATGCATTGCTGTTTCTCTCCCTCTCTGTCTCCCTCCCCTCCCCTCTCTCTAAAAATAAATAAAAATAAAATCTTTAAAAAAAAAAAGGAATCTCTTAATAAATGTACAGTTTCCGAGTACAGATTAATGTTTTATTGACACATTTAAATTTGACTTGATTTAATAATAATTTTAGTTCAGTTTCAATTAGTGGTGTGATTTTCAAAATATAAATTCAATTTTCTCAAAACTGATCCAAACTGTTGTCTTCACATCTTCTGATTTTACCGGCAAAAATACTATAAACATCTCTCTAGTTCTTTGTTCCCTTGAAACTAATCCATAACTACATTTTTCTCAGCTGTGAACTGTTTCCTGCTAATGACGTCACAGTTCTAATAATTGACCTTCTAATCCTAACAGGCAAATGAGGCCTTGACTAGATTACCATAAGTAAATAAATATGTGTAAACCATTATCTAGCATGGTACTTCATTTTAATCCTTATTACAAGGACCTAATATTTTTAAAAGGATCAACAATCTCACCATTTGCCTTAAATAAAAGTCTTTGCCACACACCACCTTTGAAAGATTTGGGTTGATTTTGGAAAGAAAGTTAAGTGACACTATAGAAAGAATTTTTAAAACTCAAACTGAGATATTTTCAAAATTCAGTGTATTTTCAGGGATATCTGAACACGATTTTTTAAAAATTGAACTTAATAGCTCTAGAGTAAACCAGAAACTATGAATTTCAAATAGGCACTGTCTTGGTGCTTAGTATGCAAAAAGCAGACAAGGTGAGGAGAGCATTTTTCCTTTGCCCCTATTTTCACGAATTCATGTTATTGGGTGACCAGAAATCCTTACTTAAGGGTTTAACCACTGTTATACTGTATTATTCCAGTGTTCCAAGAATTCCTTTGGAGATTAAAAACAAATCCTTGGAAAAAAAGATTCAATTTTTTTAATCCAAAATTACTTCTCGGGATACCAGTGCAAAACATCAGAACTGAGCTAATCCCTTAAGAAAGGGATATTTGATAACTCAATAGCACAAATTAATTGTGAGAATGCTCAGGGAATCCAAACGCATTATAATTAATTTAATTCTTAAGAAATACATTGAATAATGTAGTTAATCCCCATAAATGTAACCTAGTGGAGGGAAGGTGGGAGTTGGTGTTCTTGCCTTTCTTTGATTTTTATAAGCCAATAATCAGCCTGAAGTTCAAGAAGCAAATTTTATCTCTGCAGAGATATAGCCTATACATTCATATGTACAGCATGAGCATGTAAACTATATTGCAAATACACAAATATTATTTCCAGTGTAGAAATAGATGGAAATAAGTATGGACTGATACCTCCTGCTCCCCAATTTAATAATCTTTCCTACAGTAAAATGATTATGCTCTTCTGATAAAGGAAAAGAGTCACACCAATGAGAAAAGAGCCTGTTTAGCGAACACATTTAAAGCTGAATGCATATATTGTCTTTTGTGGACTTAATGACTCATTTTATTTTTTCCCCCAAGAGGTCTGGAGTTACAAAAGCATTGTACTTTAAGTTGCAAATTTCTCATTACAGAAATGTTTTATGTACTGCTGCATTCAGATTAAGCTTCTCTGGTGATATCAAAAAAAAAAAAACAACCCTCAGTTATCATGTCTAGTTTATGGCCTACTTGGCATGCTTCAGTGAGAGACATTTAGCAAATAAGATTGCTAGTTTGTCAGCTATCTTAAATAATATCTTAGCTACTTATGCCATGCAACTTCTTCTCCAACTTAGAATGTCAGTGTTCTCGAACCCTTTTTAATATAATCATTAGCACTCCTAACTTTAGTGTTAAGCAGTCTAGAAAGAGACTATAAGTAAGATGTGGCTCTCCAACTAAAATTAAATATGGGCAACCGAACCAAAAAATCAAATATGCATCTGGTCAACAGCTGAGTATTCCAGATAAGAACTTCAGAGGATATGGCCAACCCTTATGGCTTTTCCATCTATTGGTAACCTCAGCAGGAGCATGGAGCACCATTGATGTGGCTCAATCTGCAGGCCATGTCCGACTTGCATTCTCTTGGGGCAGTTACAATCCAGTGCTAGCTGGGAAAAGCAAAGCCCCACTCGCCACTCTTACTTCCACCTCTGTGAGACAGGCCAGAAAGCCAGGACAAGTGGATGGGGAAACTGAGACAGAGCTGAGACAAACTGTCCAAGCAATTTACAGCCAGATATAGAAGGTCACCTTCCTGGAGATTACATCTAGGCCTCAATTGTATTTCAGCTCCAGGCCCAGAAAAGCAGCAAAACCAGGTGAGTGACGCCAGGACTAGCTGCAATGACTAATGAACCTCCTGCCCAGACACTGACCAGTCAGTGGAGACTATGATCCTGAAAGAGCACACCTGGAAAACTGATGAATATTCTGCTAAAACACTCTCCCCCAATCCTCTATCCACACAACTCCCCCCACCCGCCAGATCTCCCCTAAAATTCCTGCCTGCAGGAGTTTTAAAAGCCTCAAGACAAAGGACCCAGCTTGCACTCTCCCCATGGGGAGCAGCCCCTGCCATTCCCTTTCCCATCTTCTTCCCTCTCTTTTTCCCCCTCAGGCACACATCTCCTAAACGCTAAGAAACACCAAGACTTGTAACCAGGGGAGCAATGGGCTGTAGCAGCTCCTCCCAGGATAACCCCCTCAACGTGTCCTCAAGGCCCCTTTTCTCTGACTTCCCAGTGAGTTAAGGCAGCCCAGCCTAGGCTCTCTTGTTGCTTTTTCTACCCTAGGTCCTTTCATGTTTCATTATCACCAGCTTCAATAAACATACCCTCATAGTCACCTGAACCTGTGTTGTGAAATTTTTCCTGCACAAAAGCAAGAACTCACATACTGCCCTGGCTGGTGTGGCTCAGTGGATTGAGTGCCAGCCTGTGAACCAAAAGGTCACAAGTTTGATTCCCAGTCAGAGCACAGGCCTGGGTTGTAGGCCAGGTCCCCAGTAGGGGGCCCATGAAAGGCAAGCACACATTGACGTTTCTCTCCCTCTTTCTACTTTCTATCCCCTCTCTCTAAAAATAAATAAATAAAAATCTTTAAAAAAAGAAAAAAGAAAGAAAAAAAGAACACACATACTACCAGCTGGCCCCATCTGGCCCTAGGCAGACCCACTCAGAACCTATTTGGTAACAATGTGACTAAGTTGAGGTCATTGTCTCTTTATTTGTCCTCCCATGAAGAGCCATTGTTCATTCACTACAAATGTGCTGAATAGCCCCACTGTGCTAAATTACATAAATAATGTAACTCACAGTCCTGTCCCCATTCCTGAGGAAGTAACCATCAAGTTGAGGGAGCAGTGGTAAATCAAAGAGTTAAAAAAATTACAGATTAGCCGTGGATGGTATGGCCCAGTGGACTGAGTGCCAGCCTGCGAACCAAAAGGTTGCTGGTTCAATTCCCAGCCAGGGAACATGCCTGGGTTGCGAGACTGGTCCCTAGTGGGGGGTGCATGAGACACAACCACACATTGACATTTCTTTCCCTCTCTTTCTCCCCCCCTTCCCCTCTCTCTAAAAATAACTAAATAAAAATCTTTTTTCAAAATTCAGATTAAAAAAACACAAATGGCAACTGCAACTGACAAGCAAGCAGATAACTAAATGACGGTAAGTGGGTCAGACAATAACAGCTTTTATGGAGAAGATGACTTGGACTTGGGCAGGACTGGGGCAGACAGAAAGAAGAACACATTATTATTATACTTGCATATGTGTGTGCCCACATACCACTCCTGTGCAAAAAAGAAGGTGTTGTATAAAGCACTCTTGCCCTCCCATATCTCCAACATTACTCCCCTTTTTCCCAAAAGGAAGGGAGAAGATAAAGATGGTGTGATCAAAGCCGGCAACAGAAAGTTAACCAACAATGCCCCTGCTAGTGTGGCTCAGTTGGTTGGGCATTGTCCCTTAAACGGGAAAGGTCATGGTTGGAGTCCCGGTTGCCTAGGTTGCTGGTCCGGTACCGGGCTGGGGCATGTGCAAGAGGCAACTGATCTATGATTCTCTCACACATTAATATTTCTCTCCCTCTCCTTCTCCCTCCCTTCCCCTCTCTCAAAAATAAATATTGATAAATAAATAAATACCAACAATACTACAGCCCAGAGCAAGAACTGTATGAAAGGATCAAGCCTGAGGCTGGTTCCTACTGATAGCAGCAAGGGGACTAGAACAAAGGTGAGCGCAGGTTCAGAAAGCCGCTCCACCCTTCGCTTCTCGCCGCCACCCAGCAGCACTCCCCCACAGGCGGGAAGGTAGGCCCGCTCACCCGCACACCACGCCACCAGGGCAAGGAGACCAGAACAGGGAAACTGAAGAAACAGGCTTGGAGAGGCTCAGAGCACTCTATGGTCTCTATGCCTCTGTCACATGGTTTAGACTAATTCACTCTTGATTTTCCTTCAACAAATAGGAAGAGCCTACTGTGCGACAGGCACAGGACAGTTTTTACTGTGTCTTAGCTCTGATGAAAGAGACCATGCTAAGAACAGAACAGGCCTCAAGGTGATAGATGTAGCACCCTCAGAACCAAAAGAAGGGTCCTACCATGTTTTGCTTTGCATTTTTTAAGTGCTGATTGATTTTACTAATATATACCTTCTTTATTTGTCAGCTGGGGAAAGTGATTCATGCTTCACAACCTTTCTATTTTGAAGATAAATTAGCTAAATCCAAAAGAACTTGGGGTCTTGAGAAAAATATGCTTTCAGATCATGAGTATGATCATACTAGCTATATCCCATGGCCTTAAATCCTCAGGTTGTCTGTCTTGACTCCTACAGAAACATACCATTAAGTATAATAAAAAGTGTCTGATCTCAGAATGCATTTAGAATATCAGAGAGGCGAGTCAAAGTTTATGCAACATGTAGATACAAAACTCCACAAATTAACACATTAAAGATAAGCATCCTGTGCTTTTTGATCTTAAGCTACTGAGGACACAGCACTCACTAACATTCTTCCCGCTGTGACCCATGTCTTTGGCAGGAGAAAAGAAGACTTTCTCTTCTGGAGTCAGTTATTTTATATCCTTCCAAACAAACAAGTCAAAAGCAAACAGTAATACCTATTAGGGGGAGATATTTAAGCAAGAGGGTTAAAAATATTCTCAGTGCTTCCTTACTAAGTAAACGAACAGTTTATAAAACAGAATTCATGGACTTAAAAAGGAAGGAAATTCTGTCACATGCAACAGCAGGGGCGAACTTCATGACATTATGCTAAGGGAAATAAGCCAACCACAAAGGACAAATACTGTAAGACTCCACCCGGGTGAGGCTCCTGGAGGAGGCAAATTCAGAGAGACAGAAAGTAGAGGGTGGTTGCCGGGGCTGAGGGGAGGGAAACAGGGTAGAGTGTAATGGGTTGAGTTTCAGTTTGGGAAGATGAAAAGTTCTGTGGATGGATGGTGACAATGATCGCACAACAGCGTGAATGTACTTAATGCCACTGAACTATACACTTAGAAGTGATTAAAATGGTAAATTTTATGTATATTTTATCATTTAAAAAGAATGCAATAGAACACTGTAGAAGGAGCTGATATGCTGTCTGAGAGTGGCCTCGAAACAGTAGTGTGGTGAGGGGTGAGTTGGACATATACAAAATAAAGTTCACCACCAGTTTCCAACTGTTTAAGCTGTACGATGGGTACATGGGAGCTGATTGTATAGTATTTGTCTTATTTTGTATATGCTTGAAATGTTCCATTATATAACAAGTTTTTTAAAAAGAAGACAAAACAGAACGTAGACCATAATCACAAGTGCGTTTTCTTTGAAGAATGATCTGCAATATATGCATAGAAGAGTACTGCACAAGCATGCATTGCTTTTGAGAGAAATGTGATTTTTAAATAGTTAAATAAGAAATTAAAATTTAATTGCACAGAATTCTGTCACCTTCAGATGGAGCAGCCTGGGATCTGTGTCTCCAGTCCTGAACTGAAGGATGGAGACATGGTTCTGGGATTCTGGGGGAGTGGCCCCTGAACTCTGGAACTCACTCTGCCACTTCTGCCCCTACCCTCCTGGGTTTCCAGACAGAATCAACCCTGCCCACTCATTCTTGTACACACACACACACACACACACACACACACACATTCCTCTGTTAGCTCCCCTTCCCCAGGTTAGATTGATGAGTCAAGCTACTAAACCCTGGGTCGACCCCTGGGAGTGAGGCCAGTGAGAGCAATCAGCAGGGGCTCTGCCCCAGGCGCTACTCTCTCAGCAAAAAGCTCAGACACTCAGTCTGGGCAGAGCCTCCTGCATCCACCCCAGGGCAGGCCCCCTTAAAAGGGGCCTTTCATTGTGGCTCTTTGCATAATAATCTGCCCAAGACAAAGAGCATGAAATGGTCTTGATGTGTAAATTTCACATTTAACAATGATATTGCACACTAACATTTTATATGTATTCACACACATCATTTTAGGTCTTCTGTCTGGTTTTTATTTATTTCATGGCCATCTAAAAAAAAAAAAAACCTAGGTTTTTATTAGGCTGTATGTACATATACCACACATAGGATACGGTCAACATTTCCGTGCTTACCTCCGAACTCTGGTAGAATACAATTGGAAAGGTGAAGATAAGCCATTATTTAATGAAAAAGGGCAAATTTAAAGGACATTTCTCCTGACAAGGAGAAAAACGACACTATGCAATGAAGGTTTAGGAAGCCTCCAATAAGATCATGAAGACAATTAATCCCAACTGGAATTTAAGCAGGCCACCCTGCCTCCTGGGAAATGCCCAGAGCAGTCCCGAGGATCCTGAGAGTCAGAGCTTTGGTTTCCAATGCCCAGATCCTGCTCCGATGGGGACAAAATGACCAGAGAGAGAAGTAACTCTGTGGGTATTTTCCCCAACTATTAGAAGGTATTACAAGTCCTTCATTTTACACATAGACTCACTTGTTGCTCTTCAAAAAACGGAGGGCCTGATGGACTTGTCCCCAGAGCGCTGCTCCGGAGTGGGTCCCGGCCCCAGGGTGAGACAGCCTGAGCTCACACCTCCCTGCCAGGTGGGGAACCAGGCACAGGTGCACCAAAGGGCCTTTTGAAGAAGGCTCCTCGTCACGCCTTCTTCACTGGCGACCCTTAAGAATTTAAGAATGCTTTGCTGGGTGGATGAGATGGATGCGTGACCCCCAAGAAATACTATAGAAAATAGTGCTTGGGAACAAATTCGTGTGGCCCTGAATCTAGCCTATACCAAAACTCTGACAATCCTAAAATTCACAGGAAAGCTTTTCAAATAATAAAATTGTAAACACCTATCACAGAATTTCCCCACCATGTTCTGGCCATGTTTTAACATTTTTATTGGATTATGAGACCTCCCCTAGATATCGCCCAGGCAAATATAGTAATCAGCACAGAAATCAGTGTCATCCACTCTATGAATAAGACCGATAGGAACGTTCCCGATCATTCGCCACCTTTCTCCAAATCTGAGACACGTTCCAATGGATACCACCTTATGATAGAGTGAGGACAGGTTTGGTTCCCACCTTCGTTCAGACCTCGACAGACCTGAGAGAGAGATTATTGGCCAAATCACTTCACCTATCTCAGCAGAAACTTTCACATCTGTAAACTAACGGCACTGGTAATTTCTAAGTCCTTTTCAACTCCAACATTCTATGATTCCATAAATAAATATTAAATGAAGGGGAAATCTGAGCCAACAATTTGGCCTACCTCAGCAGATAGTCAGTCTTTGAAATGAGAAATATGCAAAACCACACGGGAAGACAAAAAAAAAAAAAAGCCCTTGACAACATGAAGCTAAACTGAGCCTCTTTTTTCCACCGCCCTTCCGTCCCAGCTACTCCTCTAGGTTCTCCGAGACCTTCCTTCTTCCGCTCTCAGCTGATGTGTCCACTTTCCAAATACCCAGAAATGAAACATATTATTCGTGTGACTACAAAATATGTGTCATTTTGCTGGACTTTTATTTTTTAACAAGCTGTCTATATCCTCAAACCTCTTTCATTTTAAGTTCTTTGCATCCTTCCAACAACTGTGTGACGAGAGTGCAGTGAAAACCAAAGCGCATGCTACGAGCAAATGAGTCCTTTAAAAAAGCTGACCTGAAGTTCTAGTTTACTAAACCGAAATGACTGCAGTCAGGCACGTTAGTCCTTTAGCCCTTTTACTACCTATATACCTGAAAACAATTAAAACTGAGATTTTTGCCAGCATATTATCATTGTCTCTCCCCCCTCCCTTTTTCTGTCACATTGCAAAGAACGTACACAGTATCAACTGCAGAGTCTCTCCAGCTTCCATTCTCGTCCCTCCTTCCTTTCCTCTAAAAACTGTCATCCTTTTGAGGGTAGCCAACCATGGGCTGTCATTATACACCAGCAGCGTGGTAAGGTCGGAACACCAGCAACAAACAAAAAGTAAAAAAGAAAGGAAAAGGAGGGGGGAGGGGGAGTTGGGGGGAGGCGTTTAAAGCTCCTCATAAAATTAAATCCAAGATTTCAATTCTTCCTCATATTTTATTGTCTTTTCTTTTCTTTTTCCTGTGGTAAATGGTAATTAGAGTCAATAATCTTTTGCTGAGAGAGCACCTTGTCTTCACAGTGTTTATATCATCATCATCAAAGATCTGCCTTAAGGCCTTGGCGTGTTAATAATTTAAGGTGTGCACAGCCTAGTTATAGCAGGAAGCCTAGTTATTGAGTTTGTAAACCAGCCGATGATTTATGGGAACACCTTGCATGAGTCATGCTCATTAAATAAAATACTTCAGTTTAATAAGGAACATGGGGTAAGCAGTTCTTTCCCGTTACAGAGTGAGTGTGCAATTGGAAATTGTTGAGTTTTGTCACCGGGTTCACCAACACTATTTTGTCTTAATTGTGCTGGCAGGCGAGGGAGGGAGAGCCACACGTCCGTGTGCATCGGTGAGTGCCCGCACAGAGTGTTGTGTGGCCCCTCTCCCTCTCCACCCTGACCGAAAGTCTAGAACTTTCTCTTTCCTGAGAAGCTGTATCATAGAAGCCAAATCCTCTGATAAAGAGAATGTTAAATCTCTCTCTAAAGGGCTACTAATTAAGATACCAGAAATGTTCATGGAAATAAAATTACAAGAAAAATCAATATACGGTTGTTAAATGTAGCCTGCATTTAAGAGCCATAACCATATTTTACTGTTAAACACTACGGTTTACTCATTAGGAAAGCCTAAGCAGCCTGAGACAGCAAGAGCCAAATATGGCTTTCCGGCCTGTGTTAAAGAAAATGTGTGCACAGGGCACACTCTTTCCTTTCAATGTCCCATCTCTGAAGCTATGAAAGGTTTTCACTGGATAACGCTGTGTAGTTTCCTAACAAACACCGGTCACATGACTGATTGCATTTCTTTTCTGTTGAATTAATCAATGTGAGCATAAAGTTGGCACTGAGAAAAGATGAGAAAGTAAGCTTTTTTGTTTTCACAGATTTACATAGAAAGCAAACTTTGATATTTGGTTGTGCTGATTCCTGGGTGCTCTATAATTCTTTCAAAAAGAAAAAAGAAAGAATGAGGCGAGGCACACTGAACTTGTATCTGTTGCACATGTTTAAAAACTCCTCCAATCTCCATATACAAGTTACTAACTAACCTTTAGGACATTTCTAAGCAAAACTCAAAAAAAAAAAAATTATAAGCAGAATCACTAAAAGAAAATCCATTGCATTCACTTAATATCCCAAATATAATCAGTGATTTTTGTCAGCTCTCTTTGAAAAATGAACACATCCTGCAAAGAAGATGCTGCTGTGAGGTGGTCTGATGCATGAGTGGCTGCATTTTGTGGTCTCCGTTTTACCACAAAGAAAATGGCTAATCTGAGTTTCCAGTCACAGTGCTTCCACCCCAGGAATCCTACCTGTTTTTAGTCTGGTACTGAGTGTGCACTCACCGTGGACACTGTTTGGGGACGTGGCTTCGGAACTCGGAAACCGTTTCGCATGCTGCATCAAACTTCCTCAAGATGGGAGGGCACCAAATAGCCATCCACTTAAGTATTGCCTGTCCTGATTGAAATCCAGTTTTACATTTTGCTTTTATAGTATGTAACCCTATATTCCCTATGGAATAATGCAAAAATCTTGCACAATGAACGCTGCCATGGGGGAATTTCTGAACAATAATATCAAAACCATAGAGGTATGTCAGTGGATTTTGAGTTACACTATGTATCATAAATGACCCAGTTTCCCCAATATAGTCCATTTTATCCAACCACAAAAAATTAACGAGTACTGCCTTGCTCATTTCTCTTCTAAGACCTATTTTATACCTTTCCTCTCTGTGTGCAGAAGTCTTATGTAGAAAACTATAAATAGCTTCAAGTAGAAACACTTTATTCAAAACCTTTTAAATTTCAAGTCCCCTCATGGGCATTTTAATAAGTAATAGTAATTACACAAATCAGACTGGAAGCTTCCAGCAGACCAAGAGTAGGCATTTGTATTATTTTCCATATTATATTTAGAAGTGTCATGTAATAAGTTTTTACCCACTAGTGAATGCATTAACAGGGCCTGTGCTATTGTACCATGCCTCCTAGGTTTGCTAGTATTTTCTTTTCCTCTAATGGCATAAAGCTCTGGTTTACACGTAAGTTTTACAAATTCTGCTTTGATTTCGGAAGTGTGGTTTTTTAAGAATAAATAGCTGTGAGTCAATTTTTCAAAATTGTGTGTGTATGTGTGTGAGAGAGAGATCTAATAAACTTTAAGACAAGAAGACTGAGGCCATTGAGATGTTAATAAATATATCCAGGGTTATATCATTATTGATTATTTTGGTCCTTCTGAGAGTGATCTATATCTATCCTTCCTTTCAGGACCTTGAAGCTCTCTTCCATTTTATGTCCACCTGCTCACCCTCAGCCTCTGTGAAGAGGCAGATCCCCTCAAAGTAGAGAGCTCCCTGCCCACAGCGCCGGAGACAACTCACAAAGGGCGCGTCTCTAAACCCGACTGTGAGAAGGGCTCATGGAAAAAGCCACCTCTCAAATAACCAGCCCTCTTAAAATCCAAGATACCTGTTACCACCACTTCACTGTAAGGTGAATAATGTTTGGATTCCTGGAAATATCTCAGCAATTTCTGTTCTTGCTGTTCCACCGATAAGTATCCCCAAATAAGGGCAAATCATGAACATTCTGGAAAACATTTGTTCCTCACCCTGACCGCATTTTCCACTAAAGCATTTGACGTGTGGCCTGAGCCCACATGCCACCGGCCTTTGACGTCAGCGGAGCTCGGCCTTCTTGAAGATGGGAGCAAAGATAGTGTTTGCCATGTCTGCTTGCAAAATGCAGCTTTCCTCCACTCTGCCACAGATAGGACGATAAGCCTGGGACCTGGAGAGCCAGTGCTTTCGCAGGGGAGTCTCCTTGCAGGGCTCTCCTACAAATCTGCATAAATCAGTCTTTAAGGAAACCAGGAGCAGGGGAACTGCTCATTCATTACGGCCCTGTCCACCACACCTGTCTGATAGCATCTGACTACTCCCTTCAAAGACAACACAGGGCAGTCTTTTTTTTTTAAATGCCTCTGTTCCCATACAGTATCTTTCACTCCCTGTGCCAAGTGGCAAGCACAATTGAAAACAGATTGCATATCCATACCCAAAGGTAAATATTTACTAGCGGACATATACAAACCCTGGCGGAGTTCACCAGCCCCAAAGTAATCTTCTAAGAGAGAGCGAGCCCCACTTATTATGGGTGTGTCATCAGTGTTTTCTGACCTCATTCGCTTTGCAAGGGGACACTTGGGGACACTGCGGTTGAAAAGAATCACCTTTTGGAGAGCTAACTAGTAGTAACCACTATGCTGGGAATCTTTTCCATCATTCCTGGAACTGAAACAGCTTTCCTCTCTAGAAATAAAACCAGAGATAGTCCAGGGGAAAACAGTGGTGGGAAGATAAAATCTTGCAAATGGTGTATTAGGAGTTCTCTTTCCTTCCCCCTGCTTCGTGTATGGACACTGACTGCTGAGGCTGCTCTCTCAGTGCCCCTGACTGTATAGCTGCCTTTTGTGCCTGGGGGCCAGAGGAGATTTCTTTCCTGGAGAGATGCAATCAGCTCTACCCAATCAGTAAGAAGGGTTAATCAGCTGATCGATTGGTCCCCGAGCAGCCAGGACCTGGCTCCTCTCTGACTGGCTCTAGCCTGGCCTTGGGGCAAGAGGTTGGGAACTTTTAATTATCCGCAGCAGCTCCTGCACTGATTGAATGGTCAATGGGTTTACTACTGAGGCGGCACCGCTTGAATAATAATAGAAAACAATGTGAATGCTGGCTAGTGCAAACAGAGAGCCAGCAAAGGCACTTGGATGTGAAGAATGCACGTTAAGACAGTTAATTGCCTGGCAGAAACCAAATTTCAAAGGTCTGGAAGATGTTTTATCAGAGTGCAGTAGGTGCTGGGGCGAGAACAGCGAGATGGCGTTTTGTGGTGCTGCGCTGTTGCCCCTGGACAAAGGGAACGGCGCTTACCCTGGTGGCTCAAGAAACGACCACTCTGGAGGAAATTTGTATTTTGACATTTGCAGGCACTGTCAGGGTTTAATTATTTTTCATTGTGAATTACCTTTAAAAGAAATAATCTTTCCTAGCTCCACCGAATGTGCTCATTCAGGGTGCTGTGAGGAATAAAGCAAGATTACGTCATGCCAAAATACACAGTGTTTACACACAGGGGGTTTTTAAAGTCTTACTCAACTTTGTGGTGTGTAGACCCTTCCACTTTACCTTCCTCAAACAGAACAAATCGTTAACCCCAAAACTCACTATAATATTCTGATCTCTTCCTTCTGTGATAAAACAGCTCATTCATGGTGGCCCTCTTTTCCCTTGAAGAGAAAACTAACAAGGGCATCAGAATAAAAAGGGTATCTGCGTTCAAATCCTCTGACAGTGTAACGGTGGAGGCAAACACCCCAGAAGGGCAAAACAACCCGCCAACAACTGTGCTAGCAGGGAGGTTAACAAAAGATGTGAACAACTTCACACAGCTGCTGAAAGGATATGTTTGGGGTCAATTTAAAAAAAAAAAAAAAAGAACAATCAATTTGGCACAGAGATCAGTGTTTTGAGGGGTACTGAATAAAGCTGAACTAGAATCCCTTTGGAAGGCGTCAACCGGAATCTTGATCAAGACCCCCAAACTGTCAAAGTCAGACGTCGTCCTGTTGAAGCAGATCACATGCTGAAATCGAGCCTTTCTCCAGCGATATCACCTAAACACAGAGTGCTCATCAGGCCCCACCAGAGTCGTTACTATTTATACTCCCGTACCCTGGCTGCGTGCAGTCAATTCATAATTGTCCAGTTTTTCTAATTAATCACAAAAGATTTTTGTTTTGCCTGCAGCTAGTTCTGGGGTGACTCACGATGGCAAGCCAAAGCTCATACATCAAACACAGGCCCTTTCTCACTCTGGCCTTCTGCTGGGGAATGCTGCTCTACGCTTCCAGACCAAAGAGGCCCGCACTGCGCATGTGCAGCCCGGGGCAGGGGAGAAGCCGGGGATCTGTCCTCTACTGTGTGACTTGATATTTTTATCTGATGCTTGCATTCTCGGGGCAAATCAAATCCAGATAGCATGGCCAGGTTTCTAAATTCAGAGCACTGCTGCCCTCACTTCTTTGTCTCCCTCTCTTCTGTCTTCCCCCTCTTTTCTCCTTCCTCTTAGTTTTTCTTTTTTTTTTTAAATCAGATTGTTCAAGACTGTAGCATTTCCAAAAGAGAGATCTGAAGACCGTTTTTCATATCTTCAGTCTTTTCAATGGTGGATGCTCTTTTCTAGAGGCCACAACAAAAGAATGTCACCAGGAAAAACAAAACAAAACACAGTTTCTGTATTTTATCCCACCCGATCCCTGTAATGACAAGGCAGCAGGAAATATCTATTTAATTTGCAGTTTATCTTCTTGAAAGGCACCTGGGTATGTTTCAGCAGGTGACCTGTTGGAAAGGTGTCTGGTGCAAATAACCTCCAGGATCGCTAGGAAGAAGGCCAGCACCACAGCTGGCCTGCGTCAGGAGAGTGACTATACCTTATACAGATGATCAGAGAGCCTGTTTGGGGAAGAGGCAGGTGGAGACTGTCCTGGGTAGCCTGCACTGCATGTGAAGAATTTCAAGGTAAGATTAATCTCATTGGAAAATCTCCTTTGATCACACTCTGTCTGCGCTGGCGCTGAATCAGCATGGTGACAGATGAAAAGCATGCTGCAACCTTCAGGACTCCATCGGATGCTTTGGGGATGTTAGACAACCCCTAGCCACTGATTTTCTATACCGATTGACTTTGCTAGTACCACATATTCATCAATGTTGTTGGTGTAATGTTATAGTAGATCCGTTACAGGCAGCACCAGCTCTGCACATTTCCTTATGTAAGACACCTTTGGAAAGGCCATAGCACTCCCACCTGCCTGTCTCACCTCACCCGGCTTGTCCTTTAGCTCCCACTAGATTTCACCTCCTGTGGAAAGTCTTCTCTCATCTCTTGCACCTACCCCATGCCACTTGTTCCTGCTAGACTGTTAGAGGTGTCTTTTCTACACTATCATCAAAACTTATACTGCCTCTGTCCTGGCACACACCACACACTAACACACTTGCCCGAGTTCCTGCCCCATTCCTCCTCATCGCCGCCATCACTGTGAGAGGACTCAGCGTGTGTACCCCTCAGCTCTCCATCTGCAGCTCCCTCAGAACAGGATAGATTTCTCATCAGGTGGAAAGGTGGTAGTAGTTGTGAAGGATGATGATGACTAAACATACTTTTCTACATGTATTTCCCAAATTATTTACCTTTTGGGGGTTCTGCCTACCTACTCACCCCCTCACTGGCGACCTACTGTGTTCAGAGAATTAAGTCTCCCAAGCCAGGCCACATTCTTTACATGCCAGAATTAATGCTGGTGTTTTGTTCATTTTGAATCATAATAACAATAAAAAAGAAGAATGCTGTTATCATCTCTTAATTAGGGAAGGCCAAACAAACCAAAATTTGTGTCTTGCCTTTTGGCTTTCTCCCATCCTGAAACTTATTTGCATATATGGAGGGGGACATCAAAGCGACAACTGCTTGTTTGACCTAATTAGTCTATTTCTCATTTTTTACTATGAAAACACTGGGGAAGGGGCATTCCAGATTGTCCTTGGATCTCTGTGAGATAAATTTGTTTTTCAGGTAGAAGAGCTTAATCTTCTTGAACATAAAGGATGCCAAATTTACAAGGACCCTGTGGTCACCGGGCCTTCGAACATCATATTAATTCATTAAGTGTTATCGAGCACTTGCCATGAACAGGCACGTAATGCGTGCTCGCAATGAATATAACAGGCGTGGCTCCTGTCCTCATTCACACAACCAACACCACGCTTGCTGGTTTTCTGGGCAAACCTACACAGGCTGTTACAAGTCTGATGGGAATTATAAGGGGATCATAAAAGGTGATCACAGAGAGTCATGGAAACTTGCAACTGAAGGAACTATTGTGGTCTGGGTGGGGGTATCTCACAAGACTTGAATGCAGAAGTTCCCTTTAAAGTGAGTCAAAAAACAAACAAAAAAAAGAAGCCTGGACTAGAAGTGCTCCAAGCAGGTGAAAATGAGTGAGCTATACCCCTTTCTCAAGGGTGCAGAAGGATATCTACAGCTGGGACAGAACGTGAATGGAAAACCAGTTCCCAGAGACTGGAGAGGCACTGGGATCGCTACATGGAGCACCTTGTACACCATAGTGAAGACTTTTAAGTTTTTCCCTAAGAACAACGGAGAAACATGAAACAAGGGTTTTAAACAGGTGTGTTAAAGACTCAGGTTTATTGTCTACAGAGCACTCTGGTTGTGGTTGTGAAGAATGAGAGAGATCAGGATGGAAAGTGAAGGAGGAATCGGAAATCCCTGCAGAGAAGTCCTGGTGAGAAGTGATGGCAGCCTGGCCCGGAGCCATGACCCTGAGGATGCAGAGAAGTGAACGGGTTTTAGAGATACGGAGGAGTTAAAGAAAAGAAATGAAAAGCAAACGAGTAGTGAGGTTTCCCTGAAGAACTGCTAAGAGCCGTTTCTTCTGCATTTCAAGCACTAAACTCTGCTTTATCTAGTGTTCCTAAAGCCAACACATCTGAAACTTAATTTAGGAAAAATAAGTTAGGGGTGAAATTGAGGCAAACCAGTGTTGCTGACTGGAACAGCAGTCTTCCTAGCTAGGAGTAATTTCTTATTTATCTAACATCTCTCTTGGTAATGTGAAATTACAGTTGACCCTTAAACAACTAAAGGTTAGGGACACCAACTCTCACAAAATCGAAAATCTCTGTATAACTTTTGACTCCACAAAAACTAAATTACTAATAGCCTATTGTTGACGGGAAGCCTTACCAATCACATACCATCAATTAACACATATTTTGTATTTATATGTATCACATGCTGTATTCATACAATAAAGTAAGCAAGAGAAAAGAAAATGTTATTAAGAAAGTCATAAGGAAAATATAGCAGGGTTGTCCAAGCTTTTGGCATTTCTGGGACACACTGGAAGAAGAGTTGTCTTGGGCCACACATTAAATATATTGCAACATGTAATCACAAAAAAAATCTCATAATGTTTTAAGTAAATTTACAATTTTGTGTTGGGCCGCATTCACAGCCATCCTGGGCTGCATGTGGCCTGTGGGCCACAGATTGGACACTTCTGATTTACAGTATTATATGTATTTATTGAAAAAAAAATGTGTATAAATGGGCCTGCTCAGTTCAAACCCATGTTGTGCAAGGGTCGACTGTACACATTCACACATATTTGGAGCCCCAAGAGGCCTAATGCAATAATCTGGAATTCCTCCATCATCCTGACCCACACCCGCTTCACCACCCACCCAAACCGTGGGGCTGTCTCTGCACTGTGTCCTTCATTTAGGTTCAGCTGATACCTGCCAGACCTTGTTCAAGGCCAGTCTCTTCTCCAGACTTACACTTTCTCCTTTGTTAAAATGGAGCAAACTGGAAATGATACCTATTTAGTCCTCTGTAAGTGGCATGAGAAGCTGTGAGAACAGGATAAAACAAATCAAACTCCTCAGAAGACCAGCATCTTCTAGCCACAGAAAATTCTTAGCAGAGAGTAGGTCTGTGATTCTGTCTTTCTCCACCCTCACCTTAGAAACTGCAACAATAACTTTTGTTTTGGGGGGTGTTTTTGGAGTGGGGTGCTGAAGAAGCCTACTCAATAAATGGTATTGGGAAAATGGGACAGACATGTGCAGAAAAATGAAACCAGGCCACCCCCTTACTCCACACACAAAAACATATCCTACATGGACCAAAGACCCAAATGTCAGACTAGAAATCCATAAAAGCAATGCTTACAGCAATATTTTTTCTGATATATCTCTTCAGGCAAGGGAAACAAAGAAAAAATAAACAAATAAGACTAAATCAAACCAAAAAGTCTTTTTTTATGTATATCTCTTTTTTTTTATTGTATTTCAGTAATAACGCTATTTATAGTTGTCCCAGTTTTTCTCCCCTTGCCCCCTCCACCCAGCACCCTCACTCTCTCAGGCAACTCCCACACCATCGTTGATGCCCATGGGTCATGCATACAGGTTTTCTGGCTACTCCATTTCCTATGCTGTACTTTATGTCCCCGTGGCTATTTCGTAACTACTTATTTGTACTTATTAATCCCTTCACATCTTCACCCATTCCCTCACAGCCCCTCTCGTCTGGCAACCACCAAAATGCTCTCTGTATCCATGATTCTGTCTTGGTTCTTCTTATTTGCTGAGTTTGTTTTTTAGATCCAATTGTTGATAAATATGTATTTATTGCCATTTTATTGTTCGTAGTTTTGATCTTCTTCTTTTTCTTAAATAAGTCCCTTTAACATTTCATATAATAATGGTTTGGTGAGGATGAACTCCTTTAGTTTTTTCTTGTCTGGGTAGCTCTTTATCTGCCCTTTGATTCTAAGTGATATATTTGCTGAGTCTTAGTGATATATTTGCTGATTCTAAGTGATATATTTGAGCAGTCTTAGGTGTAAGTGCCTGCTTTTCATGACTTTGAATATGTCTGGCCCATCCCTTCTGTCCTGCAAAGTTTCTTTGGGAAATCAGCTGACAGTCTTATGGGAATTCCCCTGTAGGTAACTACTGCTTTTTCCTTGCTGCGTTTAAGATTCTGTCTTTATCTTTAAACTTTGGCATTTTAATTATGATGTGTCTTTGTATAGGCCTCTTTGCATCGATCTTGCATGGAATTCTCCGTACTTCTTACATTTGCGCGTCAATTTCCTTCACCAAATTAGGGAAGTTTTCTTTCATTACTTTTTCAAGTAGATTTCCAATTTCTTGCTCTTTCTCTTCTTCTGTCACCCCTATGATGTGAAAGTTGACTTCTCAAAGTTGTCCCAGAGGCTGCTTACACTAACCTCCTTTTTTTAATATATATTTTATTGATTATGCTATTACAGTCATCCCATTTTCCCCGCTTCACTCCCCTCCACCCTGCATACCCCCTCCCACCCACATTCCCCCCCCTTTAGTTCGTGTCCATGGGTCATACATATAAGTTCTTTGGCTTCTACATTTCCTATACTATTCTTAACCTCACCCTGTGTATTTTCTACCTACCATTTATGCTACTTATTCTCTGTACCTCTTCCCCCTCTCTCCCCCTCCAACTCCCCTGTTGTAACCCTCCATGTGATCTGCATTTCTGTGATTCTGTTCCTGTTCTAGTTGTTTGCTTAGTTTGTTTTTGTTTTTGTTTTAGGTGTGGTTGTTAATAACTGTGAGTTTGCTGTCATTTTACTGTTCATATTTTTTATCTTCTTTCTCTCAAATAAATCCCTTTAACATTTCATATAATAAGGGCTTGGTGATGATGAACTCCTTGAACTTGACCTTATCTGAGAAGCACTTTATCTGCCCTTCCATTATAAATGAAAATTTTACTAGATAGAGAAATCTTGGATATAGGTCCTTGCCTTTCATGACTTGGTATACTTCTTTCTAGCCCCTTGTTGCCTGTAAGGTCTATTTTGAGAAATCAGCTGACAGTCTTATGGGAACTCCTTTGTAGGTAACTGTCTCCTTTTCTCTTGCTGCTTCTAAGATTCTCTCCTTATTTTTAATCTTGGGTGATGTAATTATGATGTGCCTTGGTGTGTTCCTGTTTGGGTCCAACTTCTTTGGGACTCTCTGAGCTTCTTGGACTTCCTGGAAGTCTATTTCCTTTGTCAGATTGGGAAAGTTCTCTATTATTTGTTCAAATAAGTTTTCAATTTGTTGCTCTTCCTCTTCTCCTTCTGGTACCCCTATAATTTGGATATTGGAATGTTTAAAGATGTCCTGGAGGTTCCTAAACCTCTCCTCATGTTTTTGAATTTTTGTTTCTTCATTCTTTTCTGGTTGGATGTTTCTTTCTACCTTTTGGACCACACTGTTGACTTGAGTCCCAGTTTCCTTCCCATCACTATTGGTTCCCTGTACATTTTCCTTTAATTCACTTAGCATAGCCTTCATTGCGACCAAATTCAACCAATTCTGTGAGCATCTTGATTACCAGTGTTTTGAACTGTGCATCTGATAGGTTGGCTGTATCTTCGTCACTTGGTTGTATTTTTTCTGGAGCTTTGATCTGTTCTTTCATTTGGGCCATTTTTTGTTTCTCATCATGCCTGTTATGTAGTAAGAGGCGGAGCCTTAGGTATTCACCAGGGTAGGGTAACCCACATCGCTGCATTGTGATGCTGTCTGTGGGGAAGGGGTCCAAGAGGGAACAATGGCACTTGCTCTGCTCTCTGCCCATTTCAGTCACTTCCCCCACTACCCAAAAGGAAAGTGGGCCCTTCTGGTGCTGATTCCAGGGTGGGTGGGCTTGTGTATGATCTAGGGCTATGGGTCTCTCCAACGAACTCTCCTGTGAAGCTGGGAGTTTCTTCCACTGCCACCTCAATCCCCACAGGTGTTTTTAATCAGTGGTTTGAGGCTTTATTTCCTCAAGCTGGAGCCCTGGGTTGCAAGGTCTGTCCCGCTCCCCTGTTGTTCCTCCCAGTTTATCTTCACGCAAATGTGGGACCACCCACTCCACCGTCCACCACCTCACTGAGTCCACCAGCTGCCACCTTGCCACGAGTCCTCTCAGGCCGGCTATTTGTCTCCACCCCTCCTACCAGTCTGGATGAATGTGTCTTCTTTAACTCCTTGGTCATCGGACTTCCATACAGTTCAATTTTCTGTCAGTTCTAGTTGTTTTTGTTTTTAAATTGTTGTTGATGTCCTTCTTTTGGTTGTGCAAGGAGGCACAGTGTGTCTACCTATGCCTCTATCTTGGCTGGGAGTCTATCCTTGTTGGGGTTTTTTTTGGATTCTTTTTTCTTCTTATTGTTCTGATTGGTTGTTTTCTGCTTTCCTATGTTCCAAATCATTGATTTGATTCTTGGCTTCATGTACTCTACTGTTGTTTCTCTGTAAATTGTTCTTTATTTCAATTAGTGTATCCTTCATTTCTGACTGGACCTTTTTTATGCTGTTGAGGTTCTCACTTAAGTTCCCTGAGCATCATAATAATCTGCACCTGATAGATTGCTTATCTCCATTTTGTTTAGTTATTTTTCTGGAGTTTTGATCTGTTCTTTCATTTGTCTCCTCCATATTTCCTTGTCTCCTCATTTTGGCAGCCTCCCTGTGTTTGTTTCTATTATTAGGTAGAGCTACCCTGTCTTGGTAGCATGGCCTAATGCAGTAGATAGCCTGTAGGGTCCAGTGACAGAGCCCCCTCTATCACTCAAGCTGGACACTTGAATTGCACCCTTCGTGTGGATCAAGTACACCCTCCTCCTAATAGTTGAGCCTGGATTGCTGTTGGCAGGCCAATGGGAGGGATTTACCCAGGCCAGTTAGCTGCAAGGATTGGCTGTGACCACTTACCACCAACCTCCACCCTTCGTGGAGGATCAGCTGGGTAGGGCCTGGGTGGTGGTGCTCCCATGTGTTCTGTAGCTATCCACTGAGTTGCAGGCTCTGGGATTTCCCGGGTTGTGCAGGCCATGGCCAGCTCCTACCTGTGTTTTGCTCGAGGCCACTCTGCCTGGGGTATAAAGCAAACTGAGATGGCTGCTACTTATGCTGGGCTTGCAGATTCCCAGACAACCAAGCTATGAACCTAGACCGTGTGCTGCTAGTGCCAGCCTGAGGCTCACTGAGGCCTCCTGTTACTTGTTTGAGAAGATTTAGGAACTTGTAAAGCATAAGCTAAGACCAGCCATTCATATGGAAAACGAGCTAGGGTAGGCTCAGAAGTTGGGTGGGGTGGAAACTCTGGAGATCTCCAGGGTGAGGTAAACAGTGTTAGCTAGGTTAATGGAATTTCAGGTATGGGACCAGATTGCTGGCTCTTTGAGGGGAGGGTTCAGAAAAGGGACAAAGGCCTCTACCTGCCTTTCTGTCTGGGAGAAAGCTGTCCCCCAGCTCTCGCTTTGATGCCAGACACTTCAGTTCCTCCCTGTATGCTACCGGTGCCTTTCAAACTGCTACTCCAGTGCTAGAGCTCAGTGGGAGTGAGTCTGAGTAAGTCCGTGTGTAGATTCTTTAAGAGGAATTGCCTGGACTCCACAAGTTTCTCCCACTGACTCAATCCCTACTGTTTTTTGCAGCCAGAAATTGTAGGGACTTAACTTCCTGGCACTGGAACCCTTGGCTGGGGGTACATGGTGTGGGGCTAGAACTCCTCGCTCCTGAGATATTCCTCCCAAATTTTTATCCACCACACATGGGTGTGGGACCAGCACGTGTCGTATCTTCACCCCTCCTACCAGTCTGGATGGATGTGGTTTCTTTAATTCCGCTATTGACAGACTTCCATTCAACTCAATTTCTTGTGGTCTGAGTGATGGCTGTTCTATATTTTAATTGTAATTTTGATGTGATGTGCAAGGAGGTGAGCCATGTTTACCTGTCACCATCTTGACCAGAAGTCCTCCAACAATAACTTTTGAACTGAGGATATTACTGATGTCAGAGAATGCCTGATGACAAATGGCCCTCAGAATATAATCACCCAGGAAGGGAATTTTGAATCTGTTTCAAACCAAAAAATATGTTACTTGAGATCAAAAGTAGGTCAGAAATTAAAAATATCAACATCAAGAACATTTTATGTCAATAACTAAAATAATTCTAAGTGCAGCTAGGTGTTACTGCATTTTTTATTGCTAGGTTTCTGGTTGCATTTTTTAACTTATTTATAATACCCTAAACAGCCAATTTCTCCTTCCTCAAGAAAGGATTCTGGATTCCGAGCATGAGACTTTTTTCCTAATAAAGAATAGCCACACAAATGGTTTTTTATACAATGCTTATATAATAGGGGTCTTGATGCTAATAATTGGCACTCTCCCAGGTAGCTGGATAAAAGGGAAAAGCCCCTTCATACCCCTCTGAAAGAGTTTTCAAAAATAAAAGAAAATAACTTCACTTTTAAAAGGTCATTCATAATGAAAAAAGGAAATCTCTGTGTGGTAAAAGATGCCTAAACCCAACCTATCCCTTCCTTCATTTAACTGAGGTAATGTATATGGAATAGCAAACTTCCAAATCAACAAAAGAATTTGCATGAAGTCTTCAAGAATTCAAGAAAGGTTAAACTCTAGGGTAAGTACAAGTACCCTGGCCTGGGGTAGGGAGGGGAGATAATGGAGGAGAATCTCCTTAGCTTCACCATTGGACTTCAGGCCAAAAATTTAGAAGGAAGGAAAGATACGAAACCATTTAGGATTTGATTGGAGAGAAATTTTTGTAGGAGCAAAGGTGTGCCTCTTTTCCAATCACTAAAAGCTTTCCTTATTTTCCTTCTTTTTTTAAAAGATTTTATTTATATATATTTTGGAGAGAGGGGAAGGGAGGGAGAAGAGGAGAGAGAGAAACTTCAGTGCATGAGAGAAACATTGATCAGTTGCCTCTTGCACACCCCTAACTGAGGACCTGGCCCATAACCCAGGCATGTGTCCTGACCAGGAATCGAACCACCAACCTTTCAGTTCACAGGCAAGCACTCAAGCCATACCACTGAGCCACACCAATCAGACCCTATTTTCCTTCTAATTCCAATCCCAATTCTGCTTCTCATGTAGGATCTGCTTCCAGCTTCATTCCCATGGGTTGGACCCTGACCTGGGAAGAGATGTTTTCCTTAGGAAATCTTACTTGTCCTGGTTGGCAAAGACCTGGAAAGCCTCAAGCCTAGTCCCTGGTCTGATCTCAATACCTGAATGCACACGACTGGGTTCAACTAAGTACTGGGCTCTGCATTCTAGTTCTAATTCTGGTACCATAAAGACAGCTCAAGGAGGAGCCAGCCATTCTTTCTGGAGCTTCCCTTAATTAACTGGAACCTCAGCCTGCTTCCTCCAGGCTGCTGGACCAGGAGAGCAGAGAGCTGGGAAAGGCCCTCTCACTGACTTCACTGACTTTTCACAGTGCCCAGGGACACATGACGCACTCTGGAACAGAAGTCAAGTGTTCGATGGAGTCATGTTTGTCTCTGGCTTTCAGTAAGGACAAGCACAGGTTTCTAAGAGTGCTGTGATGATTAAAAACCATTGAGCTGAAGGACAGAAAGGTGCCATTTTTCCATGCTCCTTCCTTCTTCCCCTTTCCCCCCATTTCTGTTATTACTTTCACTTGGAGAGTTTTAGTCAAAGGGAAGATATTTTCATGAGTTCAAGTACTTGATCTATTTGTAAACCCCCCCCCAAATAAAAATCTAAGCCAAAAACAACTTCAAAAACTTGCTCTTTGAATGAGTCTTTTCCCAGAAAAGATAGAAGAAATTAAAACTACAACCCAAATCAAAAAGCACCATCTCACTTAAACTTTCCCCTCTCCCGCAACTCTTAGAGTTACAGATGAGTCCGGCTAAGGCAGGAACCTGGAAATTCAAGTCATTTCACTGCAGACCCTGCGGTTTTTCATCCTTTGGCTAAAGCTACAATCACAGGGACGGCTCTCAATCACCTGAGTTCTGGAAGTAAGTTGCTGGGTGAGCTGTGAATGGAGCTATTACTGAGCCTCTGCTCTTCAGAGACTGAGGGAAGTGGATTGAGGTGGAGTTTTTGCTGATTTATAAGCATTAAATCAGATGAGGATAATGGGCAATATGCCTATCTTTCTTATAACACCCTATGAACAGCGATTATTCTCCAATACCTGGAGGAGTATCTCACAACATGCAGGTAATATAAGCAGCAGGAAAGAAGGTTGAAAGTGACTTTCTGTCATCCCCACATTAGCAGAACGGTAAGATGAATGTTGCGTCTTAAAATGCCTAGCATTTTTTTTTTTTTTTTTGCCTGCTATTATTAACCTTGCATGCTTCTAAGCAGCACGGGGTCCTGGAGAAAAGGTTATAACAAGTGGATATTTCAGAGCAGAGATTGCTATCCAAGGTAGGCTGCATTGTATGTGTTTCCTTTAACCTTCTTTTGTGCTTGAAATCCACTACTTTGATGCAGCTGTTCCTTTTCAGTTATCAGAAACTTCACAAACACAGCAGCTAAGTGTACTTGGGTTCAGCACAATGTTAGAATCAAATAAAATGCCTTAAATGATTAAACCGATGCTCCTCCAGGACGGGTTGGGATGTTTCCCTCTACAAAAGTGCTGACTACCTCGTCTGCAGTGCCAGCTCCAAACATTATACAGGACTTTGTGTTTTACAGCTTCCTTTCTCTCTTGGTACGGGTCCTATACTCTGATTTTCGTTTTTGTCAGGCTAAAGAGGATATATTTTATCATAACGACTTCATATCCAATGTGTACAGGCCAACACAAACAGGGTATTACAAGTTAAAGAACTGTACCTCAGGCACCATTTTATTAGAACTAGTGTTTACATCAAACAATACATCCTAAGTACTTTATATTAAGCGTGGACAAATCATTTGCCTGAGGATTAGGTGTTGTGCCATTGAAATGTAATCCTTCTGTTGATTTTTTTCTTAACTGCCAAACCAAACATGGTCAAAGAAGTAACTGTAAAAATGGAAACAGGCGCAATCTTACCCTACATTTCAAGCATAAAATAAAAACTGAAGCCAGAACAAGTGTACTACAGCAATATAAATTGAAGCGTTTCATTCAAGTGCGCACCTGTTTCTGTGATGGCTACTATCTGTCCCTCAGTTTGCTTTCTTCACTGGAATGTACCACTTATATTGCATTCTCAAAGTATATAAGGGCGGCAAAAGAAAGCAGTGCCCAGCAGAAGCCAAACAAGACCTCGCAAATTACCCCCAGCCTTGTACACTCGACTCTCCACTAATCCCTTCCCTGAAAGGGCTGGCAGGGGCGGGGAAGTCCTAGCGTGCAAGACCACTGTGACCGTTGATTTTGCTCTCTCAGGCCAGAACCACATATTTTACGATACTGTTAAAACAATTCATAAATTGGCATCAGGGTTATTTTTTAACTGAAGATTTTTTGTACTGTCTCTGAGATAATATCCTATGGGGTTTGTCTTGTAAACAAGGACACCTGTTTTAAAAAATTCAAATGAACTACTAAAGTAAATTCCTGCCTTATTCTAAATTCTATAAATGAAGCTTTGCCGAGTACAGAGAACACGTAAATTAGCGTAATATGCTCGTTACAAGTGGTTAACAATGGAGTCAAACTTCCTGAGTTCGAATCTTTGTTCTGCCACCTGCTAGCCGTATAATCCTGGGCAATTTACTTAGTATCTCAAGGACTCAGTTTCCTGTAAAATGGAATAATAATAATACCTACCTCGTAGGGTTATGTGAGTACTAAATGAGATCACCAGGAGGAAGTACTCCTAGTCTTCTCCACTCACTTAGCGCTGGCTGCAGGGCTGTGTAAGAGGCTCTGCCTCCTGCCTTCCTCTCTCTCTGCCTCCCAGACTGTTTTTCTGTCAGAGCAGAAATAAGCTGCATGAGGGAGAACCCTGATCAGAGGAGGCAATACTGGAGCTGGCAGGAGCTCTTGTTAACTGAGAGCTCTTGTTCTGGTTACCTTAAAGTCCCAACATACTAACTTCTCTTCTAGCCTAATTACAACACAGATGCTTCTCTCTGGATCCGTCTGCTTTAAAACCATGCAACCTTCACAGGTGCACTAAGCAGAAACAGGAACGGCACCATCCGTGGACCCTCTGCAGATCAAACTCTAGAAAAAGTATGACAATTAATATTTTTCATATAGTATTTTTTTAATTGAACAAAGCTGAAAATCCTAATGAATAATTTTGAAGGGTCACAAATAATCAAATGGAATACTTAGGCAAGTTACTGAATGCTTTCTTGGATTCATTAACTCAATTAAACAGAACCTTTTATTGATTGCCTAATACATGGCAGGCATTGTACTTGGTACTGGAGTTGCAAAGCCTCAGGGAACAGATAAGTAAATCCACTCAATCATTCATTCATTCATTCATGCATGCATGCACAAATTAATTTTGTTAACTAGCATTTATGTGCCAATCACTGTGCCAGACTCTGGGGATACACCAGTTAATGCGGACAGATCCAGTTCCTGCCTACAAATCCTTGTTCTGTGGATTTCTGAAAGTAACCAACACCAATACTCATTAAATACTTATTCTTGAGAAATTACAGGAAGCCTCTTAATCAGTAATAACCAAATCTTATTTTTGCTGTGCGGCTGTAATCCAAGCGAGTCACAAACCACAATAAACATATTCAGAACATGGACGCCCTTCTCAATCTGCTGTTGACAGATTCATTTTCATGTCTACTCTGCACTATCTGATTAAAAACATAGAGGGGAGGGGTCCTCATTTTGAAGATTCTGGAAGCACTCAAAGATAAGTGAAGAAACCAACAGTAGTTTCTAAGTCCAGTCTTCCTGAATATATTTCTGTTTCTGAAAAGAAAAGGAAGTATATGAAAGCCCAGCAAGTGGGCTGTCTTTCCCACAGGGCTGCCTAGAAATGTTAAAAACCAAATTCTACCATCTGCATATTTTCCTGCACAAAGTATAGTAAAGTCAACTGGTTTGAGTGGTGTAAAGTGGATGAGGTGAGGGCCCTCTTCCATCTGATGGTCAGTGAGGAAACATTCTGGCGCACTCATCCCATCTCCTGCTCCAAACTGCCTTGTTTGTGATTCCAGGTGAGTCACTTCCTCTCTTGTGCCCCATTCCGTCTGGGCTGAACTGAGGAGAATACTTTTCACCAGTTTTATGGCATTTGGGACAGAAGAATTTGCACACATTTTTATGGACCGTAATGAGCCTTCAAGAACCCTTCATTTTATTTAAAAATAATAAGATAATAAATGTCTTTAAGCTAGAACCCAGAAGCATTCATGATTCTTATAGTTCCCTTAGGTTCACCATGTATTTCTAAGTGTAGAGCTAATTTCCTTCATACTCAGTTTCAAATATCTTTTGGACTAGCAGTTTCATACTAAAAGTATTTGTTTGAAGACTATTTCAACCATTAATAAATTAATTCCTCTAACTAGCACTCTAAAAGAATATATGAATATATATTTGAATATCTAAAACTTTAATAAGCTAAATAAAAATCAGAAATATTACAGAGTTCTTTTGAAATGCAAACCTTGCCTACCGCCTTTGCCACAATCCTGGTTCGTTTGTAGACGACTTTCCTCACCGGATGATTCAATATAGAGAACATCTGTTGTTCTTAACCTTTGATTTCTCCAACCATTTTCTACAATAGAAACAGCATCATAATGAACATTATATAGTATGTTTCTTCTACACAGATAAGAGAATTTTCTAGTATTAATCTCCCATTGAGTTCTCCTAAATGTCACAAGTCATTTAGGAAATAGATTTGTACATGTAGCTCTCAAATATACACCTCGTTATACAGAAATCTGATATGCTGAAATGCACCATTATAGAATTTAGAAACTAGAAAGCTAACTTGATACACGTAATCCCAAAGCTGATCTTACGTAATTCTCAAGTCTGTTCAGTCATATATTCCAGTAACCATGCCCCACCCCCAGCTTCATTTACTGACACAATTAGACTCAACCTCTGCAGTACTCCAGCATTTTAGCCGGTCTCCAGGAGCCTGCTCATTCTCATGCATCCACCTCCTTATTGTTTTGCGTAACAAACTCTGAGTAATCAAAAGGACTTGCACATTTGCTACCAATGGAAAATAATGAAGTGTCAATTTGTTAGCAACAAATGACTCTTCAATCCAATGAGACTGTTCGGTTAAGAAACTTTTTTACTTTCCTAAGAAAGGGAGGGTGAAACACTAGCAGGTAATTTAATGGTTTCAAATATCAAATGTGATTTTAATGTACATAAATTCAGTTTTCTAATAAAACCGTATAGGCTTTGCTACTTACAAATTCTTGTTAGAGAACAGTTTAGAAGTCCATCTGTTCTATAAGGCGCTTGCACCTGCGATCCATCAGACCACGCAGACTTTGAAGTTTTATTCTAGCACAATTTACAAGTTAATCCCTCCCTCCTCTGCACTATTTTGGTATTTGTATAAATTTCAATTTGTGATTTTGCTGCTGTGTTTGTTTTCCTGCCTGTCTCCTTTGGGGAGGTCTCATGGCTTATCTTCATACCTCCAGAGCCTGGCGTGCCACACACATCGAACTGAGTGAGCCGGCTACTGTTCCGGTACCGCGGTCATGGAGGCTTCACGTACCCGCTGCTCAATAAAACATTTTAAGTAAGCCAAATTACGTTTATTCCTGCCCTCGATGTTGCCATTCATCATTCTTTTTAACTTTATTTTTACCAGCTCATGCCTGAGTTCATCAATGCATTTACCAAGTTTCATCCTTTTGCAAGGATACCTGGTGACCTGAATGCCCATTGCCAGGGATAGGTACAAGGGGCAGAGAATCCAGTCAGAATCAGGAGAAGAGTGCCCAGCTGCTGATGGCCTCAGAGCCCTGCTGGAGGAGAGTTCTCAAAGTCTTTCATCCACTGGTCCTCACAACATTGTTGGATAAACCCCAAATAGTATCCCAGGGCATAGCATTCTCTGTGCCGAGGACTAGCCTATGTGTCCACAGTCCCAGGCGGGACACTCCAACACTTTCCTCTCTACTCTCTGACTCACCCTCTAAGGCTGAGCAAGTTGCCAGCCTTCTGTCTCCTATTTCTTCATCTGTACAATAGGAAAACAATAACTCATCAATGGGAATGATGATAACTACCATGGCCAACACTGATTACTGGAATACTGACAAGATGATGGCAAGTTTGTTAAGTATTTAGTGCCACAAAGAACGGATTTTAAAGAGTCCAAAAAAAACAGATTTGAAAGGAATAACACAGTCAATCTTTTCTTTCTCCCAAGACAACACTTCTGTTTGAAAAAGGCCACTCCTCTGTTTTGAGGCTCAGCTATCTCAGGTCCCTTTTGAGAATATTCTCTTTCAAAAAGCCAGAGAACATTCAGGAGTGCAATTATCCCCACTGTGTGAAAACTGCATAACAGAATGACAGATGGAGGAAGATCTTAGCGCTCACCTGGATTTTACATATGAATCAGCTGAGAGTGATAAAGGTTTTATGGCTTAGGAAGGTCAGGTGACTAATTAGTGGTGAGCTAGGAGGAAGGATACCATTCTTAAGTTATTTACAGGAACCTTTCTCATGCTTCCTCTAAGGTGGAAAACTGAAGTAACCTTTCTGAAAAGTAATTTAGGCAGTCTTTTTCAATAATCTTAAATATAAACATATAAATTGAACCAGAAATTCCACTCCTAGGAGTTTGCTGTAAGAAAGTGACCAGAGAAATGACTATAATTTAGCCACAAAGTTGTTCACAGAAGAGTCACCTATAGTAAGAGAAAAAAAAAAAGAAAAGCAATATAAAGGTACAATAATAATGGGGTGATTAAATTTTTAAATACTAGATATATACGGAAAAAACTATGCACATCCTAAAAACCGCATATGCTAGGTGAAAATGGAAGGTGGCAAATGATGTGTACAGCTTCGAATCATGTAAAACGTCTGAAGGGATGTGAAGAATTGCCCAGATGACAATGAGACCAGATCAGGAAAGCTAGACTAAAGGTGTCATCAGCACAGCATCTTTTGTTTAAATCCGCATGCTCTGGGCTCTTAGGGACTTTAAAAAACCATAACTTTACATACACTAGGTTTTCTAACATTTAAGCTAAAGTCACCAGCGGGAAGGAGATGTTATAACAATGATGGGAAAGGGCATAAGCTAGAGGTCAGGAATGAGGACTGGTGGATAAAAGGGGAGTGGCAAGAAGGGTGTAGCTTACAAGGAGAATCCAGGTGCAGATAAGAGTGGAATTGGGTGGGGCTCTGAAGATGAGTAAGCGATGCCTGATAAACTCTGACCCAGCCAGTTTCAGAGTGAGACGTCTAAGAGATAGCAGGGCCGGTGGAAATGCAGAGCTAAAAATGGGAGTTAAAAGTTCAGGGATGATGAAGTCTATCCAGGAGTTAACAAAAGAGGTGAAAGTAAAGAGATTACCAAGTGGGAGTAATTGAAAATTTGACTGATTAGAAATCGATTAGTAAAAGGCATTCCTTGCCAAGGATGCTGAATGTCACAGCTTGGAATTACAATGACTGTAATTGTATATCTCCATAGCAGTATAATTAATAAAGTAAATAATTCTTAAAATGTACGATGTCCCAACCTTTCTCCTTTTCTTACCCAGCATGATGTCATGAAAAGAATATATGAGCTTATAGAGTCAAACATATTCAGATTTAGATCCTAACTAGTCTTCCTAAGACTCAGTTTCGTCTTCCACTAAATGGGAACTAACAGTAATCTAACACAGAAGATTATCAAAAGAATGAAGCGAATTAGCATATATAAAGTGCCTAGCTCAAAATAGGCTTTCAGAAAATATTTGCTTTTTCTCATCCACCTCTCTGTGCCGCTCAATAGAGAGGAAAAAAGAGTCAAGCAAAGAGAAGAAATAAGGCCACTGAGCATATCCTATCTCTAGCTGGGTTTGTAATCACCGTGGTTTTAATCCCGATGCACTTGAATCTTGGCTGATTTCTTTCCTCCTGCCAAAGGCTGCCTACCATCTCACATTGTGCCCAACTTGCTCTACCACTCCAAACGGATCTGTTGGTCTTACTTAAGGTTTTACTTTCTAGAGAAGAGCCAAGGGATTAGTTGTGCATGTAGGTAATATCCATGTCTTCCTGACACTCCCACTTACTGATTCTATAAAATATGCATCTCACATTAGTGACTATAACACAATAATCACCCCCCAATTTTTCGCCATACTATGTACCCACTACTAACTCACCCCACAATATCCCAGGGTGACCCCAAGGCTCAGCCAAAATCTCTGGATCAATGCCAGCCGCTCCAAGCACTGCCTACGTTCTTAGCGTGGACGTCTGACAGGTCACTTCAGGCTGTGTTCCCAGATAGCTTCTTTGAAACACTAGCCAGTGTAAAAAACATAGGTTCACAGATTTCCAGCTTAAAAGAAAATTTTGTCCAAAAATTCTGCTAAGAAACTATTTTATTCTTTGCCTGGGGTGGGGGGGAAATGCAGACAACTGTCACTGAACAACAATAAAGTAACTAAAATTAAAAAAATAAAATAAATTTTAAAAAATAAATTAAAAACTATTTTATTCTATTTTCTGTATTCTGACTGCTAGAAAGTTCTTTTTTTAATGAATTCAAATCTATTCACCCATGACTTGCATTGACTCATGTAAAACAAGCTTAAAATTTCTTTTATTCTTTCATCTGCTCTGTAGTCAGTAATAGATTCACAGAAAATGATATTATTATTCACTTTCATAGTCTATACCGCTAACAAAATATGTTCTACAAGTAAAAATATTTGATAATAAAATGGCTATTACTTATGAGCTTAGAAAACTTCTACACCCAAAATATCTGCAAGATGATTTTTAAGGAGCAAATCGAAATGGGGAAAGAAACAATGGCCAATATCAAAATAAAGATGAGGACAAAGAACTTCATTACTTGTTTTTTTTCATCCTTCTTCTATTTGGACATTTTCAATTAAAAAAATTTTATCAGACGTACGTGGTAGGCAAGGTTGCCATCATTCAGCAGTGAATGCTGATTCTTCACAGAGAAAAGAGACAGCAGCCAGATGCTTTTCCACGTAGTAGGGCAACCTCAGCAGAGAGCTTTAGCCCCCAAAATGTACTCCAAAAATAGGTATTTTATAATTGTATTAGCATTATTGCTAATATTAATATTTTTATGTGTATAGTAGTTTATATTTTAAGTCACTTTCGTAGACAATAACCCATCAGATAGATCATCAGAAAAAGAAATTAAAGCAAGTGTTATCAATGCCATATTTCAGATTAGAATCCTGAGGCTTGAGGGTAACTAAGACACCTAAAATTAGAACTTAGAAAATTCATTGTTACTCTTCATGGTATCAATGTGGACTTTTTTTTCTTTCTAGTTTTAGTGAGATATAATTAGCATACAACACTATACAAGATAAGTTTAAGGTATACAGCATAAAGATTTGACTTACATACATCATGAAATTATTACCATAATAAATTTATTTAACATCCATTGTCTCATGTAGATATAAAAAGAAAAAATGTTTTTCCTTGTGATGACGACTCAGAATCTACTCTCTGAACAAGTATCTATATATGACGCAGCAGTGTTGTACATTACATCCCTAGTATTTATGGTATAACTGGAAGTTTGCACCTTTGATTACATGCATTCAATTTCCCCTCATCTCATCCCCTGCCTCTTGTAACCACAAATCTAATCTTTTTTTCTACGACTTTTTTTGAGATTCCACATATAAGTGAAATCATGCAGTATTTCTGTCTGACTTATTTAACTTAGCATTACTTCTCTGAGTGTCCAGCCATGTTGTTGAAAAGGATTACCTCCTTTTTATAGCTAAGTAATTCTTCATTCGATAATTCTTTATATACATAAAACATATTCGTTATTCATTATCCATGCATCCATCAACAGACACTTGGGTTGTTTCCGTGTCTTAGCTATTGCTAACAATGCTACTGAAAACAGGGGTGTGGACATCTCTCCAACGTAGTGTTTTGTTATCTTTGGATACATTTCCAGAAGTGGAATTGCTGGATCACTATGTGGCTTTATTTCAGAACCTAAATTAGTGGACCTCTTGAGGAAGTCACTAGTTTTAAAATTCTCCAGGTGCTATGACCTGAACTGTGTCCAAAAAATTTATATGGTGCCTTGGCTAGTGTGGCTCAGTGGATTGTGCACCAGCAAATCGAAAGGTTGCTGGTTCAATTCCCAGTCAGGGCACATGCCTGGGTTGCAGGCCAGGTCCCCAGTTAGGGGAGGGCATGCAAGAGGCAATCAATGGATGTATCTCTCCTGCACTGATGTTTCTCTCCCTCCTTTTCCTCCCTTCCCATCTCTCTAAAAATAAATTAAATAAATTAAATAAATAAAAATTTGTACGCTAAGTTCTAATCACTAGTACCTCAGAATGTGACTGCATTTGGAGATAGGGTCTTTAAAGAGATAAGTAAGGTTAAATTAGGTCTCTGGGTGGACCCAAAACCAATCTGACTTTCATCTTAATAAGAAAAGGATATGAGCACTGACTGGTGTGGCTCAGTGGAATGAGTACAGGCCTTCGAACCAGAAGGTCACTGGTTCAGTTCCCAGTCTGGGCACATGCTTGGTTTACAGGCCAGGTTCCCAGATGGGGTTGTGCAACCCGTGGCCAATCAATGTATCTCTCTCACATTGATGTTTCTCCCTTTCTTATTCTCTTCCCCTCTCAGAAGAAACTAATTCTGCCAGCATCTTTATCTCCAACTTCCAGCCTCCAGAACTCTGAGAAAATAAACATCAGTAATTTAAGCCATCTAATCTCTACTACTTTGTTATAGCAGTCTGAACAAAGGAATACACCAGATATTGTTGATTGCAAGCTCTCTATGAATGTAGAGATTCTCATTGGTATCATTTCATCTTGTACATTTTTGTGTTATGATCTGGGGATATCAGAGGGATAGAAAGTCAGTGACACTTGTCAGTCTGCCATGCTCCCCACAGAAGTCAGTATTGGATGTGGACACATTCATGACATCAAACTTCACCCCATCTTCCTGGAACATGTATTTCACCTATAAGCTGAGAGATCAAATAGGTCTCATTGAGGCACTGGGATGATTTCTTACAGCAAAACCCAACCTCTAAAACAAGTCCATAAATCTGCAAATCTAGGTAATGGAGAGTAGTGACAGAGAGCTGAGTGGAACATTTTAATCTGTCATTTTTTAAATAGAGCAATTATATACCAAACTGGGGTCCATAGCAACAGAACCAAGCCTTTAGGATCTACCAAATCACATGATTTAAGATGATCATCCTACATCCTAGCGTTCAGGCACATCAGAGCATCTGAACTATTTACTTTCAAAACTCAATTGTAGACACAGATGTTCTTTTTCAACAACAAAAAGAAAAATATTAGATATACTGACCAAATAGCTGGTGCAAAGGCATAAAAGCGTCCTTCCACTTGGCATTCACCATACTTCCTAATCTCTCATAACTAAATGCTGGGCTTACATTCAAACTTTTTACATTGAATTGTGTCTTGAAATGCATCTTAATCATTGACAGAATTACATAATATTATGTAGAACAGTTAAGACATTATGTAAAACAATGAATCCATCTGGCTGGTTTATCTGTAAACGATTACAAATGTGTATCATAAACGTGGGCTGTCCTTGAGGAGAGAACACATGTGTTGTTCTAGGACCTCTTTGAATAATTAGCACAAAGTCTCTGATAAATGTGCACATCTGGCGAAGAGAAAGCTATGTTTGATTTGAACACATGGTCACTACCTGCTAACTAACTATCCCTTTAAGCACCGAGTCTTCCAACAATTTGGGGTAACCACAATTTTGAGATCAGTGTGTTTCCTCCTACTTAGATCTGACTATCACACTTACAGCTTAGCCTTTCAAGATAATTAATTTAAACATGGGAAGGGACATGCAGAACATAGATGATGGGTTACCAGAAACATATGGTCATAATAAACCATGGGACAAGCAGAAGGGATTATTAGGTCAAGGAAGCAGCCAGGATTCCTTGACATTATTATTCCATAACTGTTCCAGGTTTTCCCAAACATGATGGAGACAATACATTCAAATTTCTGTCCTTCTAGAAAACATTTCCTAGTGCCTTCTTCTCTCTACTACTTTTCCTTCAGACCTGTTAAGGGAACATCTTCAAGGTAAAGGGAGCATCACTTCCTCAAGGAATCAACAAGTGTTTATTGAGCCCCTGCTGTTGGTGTTTCTTAGGGGCTTACAGTCCAGTTGTACAGAAATAATTATCACACCTGATATCTTTCAGAACTTTTAAGTCTTGTCAGATGCAGTTTACCTGTCACATGTAACATGTGTAAACCTATAATAGACCATACATGCATGCGGGCACAGGTACACATCTGTATTTGTTCAAGCTTATGTTCCCAGTACTTAAAACAATGAATCACCCCTGGTCGTTATTCATAAATACCTTTGAAAAAAATATATGTAATAAGATGTAACAGGAGTCCAGGGAAAGAAGACATCAATTAAGAACAGAGTTATGGGGATGATTTCATGAAGGAAATGACCTGGGTCTTAGAAATTCAGAGCCCTTTTCAAATGGAGGCATGAACAAAGGGAAAAATGAACAAGATGTAAGAGAAAAAGTCCCCAGGTCTGAGACCCACAGCGACCCCCAAGCCCATTTACCACACCAAATTTGTTTTCATTGTCCACCGGCCCCCAAGGTATTCAATTTCCTGTTTACCAAGCTTAACGTCTGTGATCTGTCCAGATAGTCTCCCCCTTGTACATACTTGCACTCCTTTCTCCCCTTCCCATGCAGAATCTCTTGGCAAAACTCCCAAACCCGGTTAAACCCAAGCCTCCATCTGCTCAGCATCTGCCCTCCAGCTGAACGTGACCAGAGGAAAGCACACAACTGTAATAAACTGTTTCATTTTTAATTTAGATTTTATTTTAAATTTATGAACAAAAATCTCAAGTGGCTTTTCAAAACTTCCTAACAGTACTAATATCCAGTCAGTTCAGTTTTTCATCCTCCAAAATGACTATTTCGCATCGTTTCTCTCTTCCAAAAACATTCAAAGACACCCACCTCACTCCCTGCATTTGATGACACTTCTTTATTTCTCAGAGAAAATAGAAACATAAGAAGAGCTGAATATTGCTTTCCCATAACCAAACTCTGCAAACCTACCTGCAGCTCTGATTTTCCTTTCCCTATTTCCTACCTTCTGAAGTCAATTGTTAACTTCTCCTTTTGAGTCCATGCTGGTGGCCTTGTAGGGGTTTAACAAATTTTACCTCCTTTTTCTTCTGATCACCTTTTTTTTCTTTCTTCTACACTACTTCCATCTATATTTTAAAATGTTTTATAGTTCCCTCTTTAAAAAATTCTACCATGACCCATGTTTCCATGTATTTTTTTCCCTTTTTCAGTAAAACTTAAAAGAATTGTCTGTACTTGGTGTCTCCACTTCTTTACTTCCCATTCTCTCTTTAACCATTTCATTCAGAATTTCATCTTCACCATTCAAATGTAGCTGTTCTTGCTCACATCATGATGTCAAATCCAGTAGCCAATTTTCTGTCTTGATTTTACTGAAGCTCTCTACGGGATTTGGCACAACTGACCACCTATTCCTTCTTGAAACATTATATGGTTTTCACCATGTTCATCTGGGTTTCTTCCTTTTTCATTCTCAATTTTCCTTGCTGGCCCTTCATCTTACACAGTCCATTAAATATTTGGGTGCCTGAAGTCAGTCCAGACCTCAGGGTGAACACCTCCCTCCCCAGCTGATTTCTTCTTGATACATGCATTAAATGCCATCTATATTATGGTGACTCCCAAAGTGTGTCTCCAGCTCCAAATTTTCTCTTATGTTCCAGGCTAATATATCTCTATCCAATACTCGATGTCTGCACTTACAATTATCAAAGCAGTGCTCTTAACTTCCCAATCTAAATCATCTCCTCCCCTGATTTTCTTTTTTTTCTTTTTTTAAATTTTTTTTTTTAAGATTTTATTTTCAGAGAGAGGAGAAAGGAGGGAGAAAGAGCAATGTATGGTTGCCTCTCACCTGGCCCTCACCGGGGGCCTGGCCCACAACCCAGGCATGTGCCCCGACTGGGAATCGAACCAGGACCCTCTGGTTCCCAGCCCACGCTCAATCCACTGAGCTACACCAGCTGGGCTCCCCTGATTTTCTTATCTCAGAAAATGACCCCACTGATCACCCAGCTGCTCAGACCACAAATCTAGGGGTCATTCTTGACTCCTCTTTTTCCCTTTTACTGCACATGCAATTCATTATCATGTCCTCTGTCAATCTCTTAAAACATATACTGAGCCTTACAACCAACCTTTCGCCACTTCCACTGTCATCTCCATACTTCAAGCGACCATCAGCTTTCAGTTCTACTCTACACTAGCAAGCACCTGGTCTTCCTATCTCCCTCTTACTCCTTGAGAGAATGTGGTCCACAGAGCAGCCAGAGGAATTTTTTTAACTATAAGTCAGATCACCTTGCTCCTCTCCTCAACTCCCTCCAATGGTTTCCCTCTGCACTTGGAACAAAATTCAAAGTCTTTACAGCCTACAAGTCCCTAGTGATGTAGCTACTGGCTACCTCTCCTCATCCCACCCTTCTCCCCCCTGATCACTCCTCTCCAGCTACACAGATCTGTGCACTGGCCCCCTTCAGTTCCTGGTCCAAAGCTCTTGCTCTGTCATCCCCAAACTAAGAATGCTCAGTAATGTTCATTTCTCTAGCCCAGCCTTCAACTGTCTCTGTCCCTTTCCTAAGAAAATCCTCCTTGTAAACAACCCCACCCATCTTCACCTGTAACCACAGCCAGGCTTGCATTACTGCTGACACCGTTCCCACATATGTTCACCCACCAGTGCGTCTGTGAGCAACTGGAGAATGACCACTGTGTCTCCCAGCTCTTTAGGTGAGGTGTATTCTGAAGGCCATGCTTAGAATAGATTTTCTATAAACCTTTTAGTTGACTCACTTACTTCACAAAACAGAAATTTGAAGATTCATTTCAATGATCACCAAGGTCTTTATTATTAATACAAATTTCACTTAGACTTAGTATAACCAAATATTTATAATTTTCAGAAGAGATAGCATTGAACTGTGTGGCTACCTAGAGCTAATGCTGATCAAATGAAAATGGCCACTTAGATATTGCCTGGAGTGTAGGCACCTGTTCCAGAATTCCCACAGGCAAAGCTGCAGAAGTCCGCAGGGTGACTGTGGGAGGAAACAATAACGTTATTGGCCAAATTAAGAATGTAAGCAGTTTGGACTT
>PVJI01011220.1:0-56395 GCA_004026765.1 Micronycteris hirsuta
TAATGTGTTCCAAATGCAGCTTCCGTTTCCAGTACTTTGATGCAGAAAAAAGTTTTTCATCATTAATAAAAAATTTAAAAAATAAAAGCATATGGTCAAGTATGAGTGGATGAATCAATAAATGAATTAGTGAATGAATGAGTGAATAAGTGAATGAATCTTTTAACTGATCCTAGAATGCTTTTCTGAAAGCAAGGTCATTTTATAACCTGCATTAGGATCACCTGAGATTTTGCCAATATTGTATTAATAGAATTCTGGGCTTCACTTCAGAGTAACTAAACACAAATCCTGGAAGCAGAAATAGGACCAGTAACTGCTCCCAGAGTTTGTGGTTTCTCTCTCACCTCCTTCCAGCGATTATCTGCAAGAAGTATAGGTAATTAACAAAGTCTGAAGATCTTAGTTACTGTGTGAATGATGTGAGTATATAATGAAATATAATGTAAAAGCATATAAATAAATAAAATAAAATATATTTAAAAGTATAACATAAAGAAAATAAAATTATTATAATACTCATGCTGATAATCAGAGCCAACACATAAAGTACTATCAAGTCCATATTCTAGAAATTTTGGTTGGATTAGCTCACTTAAAGCTTACAACAACTTTATAAATTTGCTAATATTGTTAACCTCATTTTAAAGATGAGAAAGGCAAGGCCAAGAGATGTTAAACTTGTCCAAATTTAATTAAGACCAAATAAACAAATAAAGCAATAATCTTTCACTGGCTGTCCCTAACCTGACCACACAATTGGCTGAATTCTTAGTGTTACTAAACTTCCTGGTAAAATAGGGTGATTGAGTCAATAATTATCTGACCTCCAATTGTAGAAACAAATTATATGAATAAGTAACCCTATGTAATAACCTTTCCGAGTTATGACCCTGAGAGAGATCAACTACATTGGATGACTAAGCCTCTCCCACTAATTAGTCAAGGAACACGTATGAAGGACCCATGGACAAAGCCAAAGCAGGGAAGGATTGAGGGCGGGAGGTGAGGTGTGCTGGGCAGGAGAAAGTGGTGGTGGGAAAATGGAGACAGCTGTACTTGAACAACAATTAAAAAAAGATGGTGATTTGGGGGCAAGAATCACAAGAGGATGATCCCTAGATGTACATCAAGAGGATGATCCCAATATGTACATTCCAAAAGGGTGCGGAAGAAAGGTATGGCTCATCTTCGTTTACCTTCTCTTATGGGTGAGCAACTGAAGGTGGGGATATAGTAAATTAGGCCATAGTCCAAGAGGAGTTGCCAACATTTCCACACCTGGCCAGGGCAAAGGGCGATCATATAGTCTTTGAGAAAGAACTGCCCTTGAGAAAGGGTTAGAATGAATATTATTAGGAGCAGAATGGTGTCACTACTTCATTCTCTGCCCATTGAATCAAAATAGTCTCCTCTGTTTCTTCTTCCTTCTCTCTCTTCTCTCCTCTCTTCCTCCTTCTAAACTGGTATTAAATATACTTAGATAAACCAACAAACCTATGCAGAATAGTGAAGACTGGCCTAAGATATTTAGCTAACCCATGAAAAGTTTGCTAAATTATCTAGAAATATAAAATGCATGTGGATATTAGACTTTAATTAACAAATATAATATTAGCTTCTAATTTTCAGGCCTCACATTGGAAGACCCAGCATATTTATCACTGAGTTACTGAAACTAGAAAATAAAGAAGAATAATAAGGTAATTCCTCTCTCCTTCTCTAAGTAACTGTTTGCTACATTTGTTTCTCTAGTATTACTTGGCAGCAATTCATTTTATGAAAAAACGTTAATATATCCTAGTTCTAGATTCTTAGAGAAAAGTGTCACTTAAAGATACCTCTTTCTGAATGCTCAAATATGTCCATTGGTTCTTTCTAGAGAGCCCATTTATGAAGAGTTACAAGTAATTCATCATACTGGATTGGCCGGAGTGTCTACAAAGCACTCTGGCAGATATATAAATTTTAAAATTCAAATTATCTCTTTTATTTTCAATTTTGCCACCATCATATTGCCTATTTAAAACACAAATATTTTCTTAATTTAGCTTTATTCTATTTATATTTATCAGTATTTGTGTCTTGACCATCAAATGCTACCCCCTAGAATATTCTTTTATTCTATTTTATTTTCAACTTTTACTATTTTTTATGTAATCCATGAAAAAAATCAATTAACTCTTTCATTTTTGTTGGTGTTTTAACTAATACAATATTGGACCGATGGGAAATAAGTGAAAAACATATAAAATTTAGCCTTGCACTTTCAGGCTCACCAACTTCGGTGAGGTTATTCTAGGAACAGGAACTAGACCTGGCGCCCCCTGTGGTCACCAGTATATTTCTTGGCTCACAGAGTAGAAGTTTGATGAATAGATCTAGTTGTTTAACTAGCTTGCCTTCGTCAATTTTTATATGTTTTTGGTTGTTTTGGGGCCTATCAAGTTGCTTAAAAATTAATATAAGAACAAAAATATATTGAAGGATCAAAGGGGTACATACATTGTGGAAGAATAAAAAAGAGGAGAGTGGAATAAGAAAGTGTTTAACCAAAAACCATTTAAAAGAAGACAGATGGCAAATCTGCCATTAACCCAGTTTTCTGATTTTTATTTTTTTCTCAGTTGAATCTATTATCATATTGCCTCCAAAATAACAATCTTAGTGCCTTGGTTAGCTTGTTCTTACTTATCATCTTTAAAATCTCAACGTATTTTCCTATCCATTCTTCTGGTCATATTTTTATTCCTCATTGTTATTTTTATTTATTAGTGTTTATGTGATATTTTCCCATTTTCCACTTCCCCTGCCCTCACCCCCCTTTATACATTGAATTGATGAATACGGTAGCCTATATTTAATTATAACTCTTTAATAATGTTTCAAAACTTCATAAACAAAATGCTAAACAGATACTAAACAAACTTAGTTCAGATATTTGCCTTCCAGAAGTATATATATTTTCTGGCCCAAACAAGCACAAACAAATTATTTACTGAGTTATGGCCTTCTTCACCCACATGCTGGAGTCCTGGGTGCTTCCAACTCACATGAATAGTGTATTCACAGTCACCGTGCCATCAACACAGAGACTCAAATTCATTGAAAATGGTCCTTCCGCATTCTTCTTATTGCTCTTAAGACCAAGTCACTTTAGCAAATTTTCAGTATACAGTGCAGTTTTATTAAATATAGTCATCATACTGAGCAGATTCCAGGTGTTCTTACCACACACACGCACACACAAAAGGTAACTGTGAGAGACAGATATGTTAATTAGCTTTTCTTAGTAATTGTTTCATTTATATGTATGGATATCAAAATATGATGCTGTATACCTTAAATATTAACACTTTTAATTAAAAATGTCCTATCTTGTCATCATATTATATAATTAAGAAAAATAAAATACCAAGTATTACAGAAGAAATAAAATGTTGAATTTAATGACATTTTTTTAAAAGACCAATACATTTTAACTAGCTATTTTGTTCCTCATTTTTACAGCTTATTTTAAATGTGTTCTAGAATCTGTGGGACTATTCTATATGCAATATTTATATTTTAAATGGTATTTTAAGAACATTAAATTTTCTAATTATTTATGCTCACACATGTCATATTTTAACTACCTTTAATTTGGCTAGTTCAGGTTTTTTTTTAAATTAAATTTCAAAATAACTTTCATATCATAGTAAATAAAAACAACAAAGAAAAAGATTGAATGAGGAAGAATAGCAAAGGGGATGGTTATGTGGAAATATGACAATCTAGAAATATATTAGCTCAATTGTTCAATATGTACTATATAATATACTCAATATTAAATCTCAAAAATAAAGATAAAATAACTTTTAAAATATGGTTGTTTCTATAGCACAATCAATTTTATTTGCTTAGTCATCAGTAACTGTTTCAAATTCTTGTTTGCGTGAGATTTAAAACTACATAGTAAATGACCCCAAAACTTAAAACAACAACAAAATACTTAGCTCATGATTCTGAGTGTTGGCAATTTGACCTTGGCTCTACTGGACGTTCTTCTAGCCTCAGTTGAGTTCACTCATGGATCTGCAGTCTGCTACCAGAATGTCTAAAGGATGATGCTTTGGCAACCAAAGTTTCTTAACTGGACCACAAAACACAGAAAAGTATAGGTATGACTATTTTTAAATTATCCCAAAGATGGCATTCAACTAATACATGTTTAACACGTATGAAAACTAGTAACTCAATTACACACACTGGATGCCTCAGAGCATTAATACATAGTTCTTTGTGGTGGGGGAAAGGTTGAAATGGGTTTGGGGTGTCAATTCCGAGCTATGCCACATCGTATCTCTTCCTTATCATCCCTTGTTCTCTAGCAGGCTACTAGTTCATGGTACTGGAAAGGCCCCAGAGAAGGCAGGGCCAGCTCCAGCGAACATGTACTGTTTCAGCCTCTGCTTGTGTCACTTTGGCTGCTGTCCCATTTGTCAAGGCAAATTGCATAGTTATGTCCTGGAGAGTATAAGAGGGCACTATCAGAAGGACATAGATACAGGGAAGCCTCAGGATGGTCATTAAAAAAAATAGAAACTATGACATTGTGCATATAAATTCTATTTTTTTACTTTATTTTTGTTATCGACACTATTACAGATGTCTCCATTTCCCCCCACTTTGCCTGCCTTCACCCAGCCTCCACCCCTTTTCCCTCTGGCCATCATCACTGCTGTCTCTGTCTATAAGTTATGTATATATGTTCTTTGTCTAATCCTTTAACTTTCTTTTATTAAATTCTTAATATGAGAATAATTAAGTAAAATTACACTATTGCTTGTTTATTTAAATTATTTTTTGTAGTTTTTATTTAACATCATTACAAGTTTCCTGATGAAATTTAACTACTTAAAAAATCTACTAATTTTTTGCCCTGGCTGGTGTAGCTCAGTGGGTTGAGTGCTGGCCTGTAAACCACCTGTTGAGTGCAGGCTGTGGTCACTGGTTCAATTCCCAGTCAGGACACAGGCCTGGGTGGCAGGCAACATCCCCAGTAGGGGGTGTACGAGAGGCAACCACACACTGATGCTTCTCTCCTTCTCTTTCTCCTTCCCTCCCTCTCTTTCTAAAAATAAATAAAGAAAATATTTTTAAAAATCTACTAATTTTTCCACAGGATAAGGTTTAGAGAATGGTTAAAGGAAGTGTTTCCACTTGTTTGAAAATGGAAGAACTGAAAAAGTTCATTGATATTTATATACTTTATATCCATTATATATAGCATATATTATATGAAATATCATTTCATACTACATGTAATTCTTTAATTCAAACCTTTTCTCTTAAAATAAATTCAAGATTCTGATAATGGAAGGGAAGCTATCATGTGACTAAATTTTTAGTGGTTGTGAAGTGAATTCTGGATGATGGAAGCTGTATGGTTTAGCAGTGCCCTATAGGACATTTGGGACAAGATGCTTCTCATGGGCACCCAGCCAAAGAGCGCACACAAGATAATGACCTGTGTCCTCATGGTAGAGCCTGAAAAGATCACTGAATAGAGACCAGAAAGAGTACAAATGGGCAGAAATTGAAATCATTGATACCTCGGTGTGTTAACAATGTCAATCCCCAGGACACAATAGAGACATGATCACTGAAGAAATGGAGCATATACTTGGACAGGCTGTGGATCCCACAACATGAGGTGCATGTCAGAAAAAGCCCAAACTTTAAGTGTCCCAAAGAAAAGCCTGCCAAGCATGTTATTCAACTCTGTGTTGTTGGAATACCATATGTGTGGTAAGCAGCAGTGTACCAGTGGAATAAAATGGAAGGAAGGAAGGAAATAAAGAGAGGAAGGGTTGAAGAGAGAAACAAAAGTACAAAGAGAGCAGGAGGAGAAAACTTGGAAAAAGAAGAAGGTAAGGATGACAAGGAAACTAACCTTAATTTACTTTTTTTATCATGTAGTTTTTATTATATTTTATTGATTATGCTGTTACAGTTGCCCAATCCCCCCCCCCGCCCCGCCTTGCCCCTCTCCACCCAGCACCCTCCCTCCCTCAGGCAATCCCTATACCATTGTTCATGTCCCTGGGTCATGTGTATAAGTGCTTTGGCTACTTCATTTCCTATACTGTACTTTACATCCCATGGCTATTCTGTAACTACCTATTTGTACTTATTTATCCCCTCACTTCTTCACCCTTTCACCCCCTCCCATCTGGCAACCATCAAAATGCTCTCCATATCCATAATTCTGTCCCTGTTACTGTTTGGGTAGTTTTTATTTTAGGTTCAATTTTTTATAGATATGTATTTATTGCCAGTTTATTGCTCCTAGTTTTGATCTTCTTTTTGTTAAATAAGTAAGTCCCTTTAACATTTCACATAATAATAGTTTGGTAACGATGAACTCATTTAGATTTTTCTTGTCTGGGAAGCTGTTTATATGCCCTTCAATTCTAAATGATAGTCTTGCTGAGAAAGCAATCTTGGCCATAGGCCCCTGCTTTTCATGACTTTGAATATTTTTTGCCAGTCCCTTCTAGCCTGCAAAGTTTATTTTTAGAAGTCAGCTGTAAGTCTTATGGGAACTCCCCGTAGGTAACTAACCTCTTTTCTCTTGCTGCTTTTAAGATTATTTCTTTATCTTTAAGCTTTGACATTGTAATTTTGACGTGTCTTGGAGTGAGCCTCTTTGTATCCATCTTATTTGGTACTCTCTGTGTTTCCTTCACTTTCATGTACATTTCCTTCACCAAATTAGGGAAATTTTCTTTCATTATTTTTTCAAATAGATTCCCAATTTCTTACTCTTTCTCTTCTCTTCTGGCATCCATACAATGTGAATGCTGAACTAGTTGAAGTTGTCCCAGAGGCTGCTTATACTATCTTCATTTTTCTGGATTCTTTTTTCTTCTTGTTATTCTGATTGGTTGTTTTTTGCTTCCTTATGCTCCAAAGCATTGATTCCATTCTCAGCTTCATTCACTCTACTGTTGTTTCCCTGTTAATTGTTCTTTATTTCAATTAGTGTCTCTTTTTTTCTCATCAGATCTTTTTTATACTGCCTAGGTCCTCACTAAGTTCCTTGAGCATCCTTATAACCAGTGTTTTGAGCTTTACATCTGAAAGATTGCTTATCTCCATTTTGGTTAGTTATTTTTCAGGAGTTTTCACCTGTTCTTTCATTTGGGCCATGTTTGTTTGTCTCCTCATTTTGCCAGCCTCCCTGTGTTTGTTTCTATGTATTAAGTAGAGCTGCTATATGACTTCCTGATTTGATAGTGTGACTTAATGCAGTAGCTGTCCTGTATAATCCAGTTGCTGAGACTCTCTTATCACCCAAGCTGTGTATTTGAGGTGTGCCTTCCGTGTGGGCTGAGTATATCTTCCTCTTGTAGTTGAGCTTTGGTTGCTGTTGGCAGGTCAATGGGAAGGATTTACCCAGGCCAGTCAGTACCAAGGACTGGCTGTGACTGCTGGCCACCAACCACTGTCCTCCATGGAAGATCAGCTGTGCAGGGACAGGGTAGTAGTGTTGGACATTGTCTGTATCTGCCCATACACTGGTTGTGCTGGCCCTGGAGTTTCCCAGGAAGTTCAGCGTAAGGTCAGCCTCATCCTCTGTTTTGCCTGATGTCCTCCTGACTGAGCTATAAAGTAATCTGAGAAGGCTGCTACTTGTGCTGGGCTTAAAGATTCCAAGGCAAAGCCAAGCTGTGAATCTAGGCTGGATGCTGCTAGTATCATGTCTGGGATCACTTAGAAAGAGGTATGGAGGCTGAGGTCTGTTGTTGCTTATTTAAAAGGATTTAGGAAGTTGTGAGTATGAGCCAAGACAAGACATTCATATGGAAATGTCACTGTTAACAGCTCTAAGTTGTGTAGGATGGAGCCTCAGGGGATCTCCAGTATTAACCAGGTTGTTAGGGCCTCAGATATGGCATCCACCTGCTCCATGACTCTGTTGAGAGAGGGTTTAGAAAAGGGACAATGTCCTCTGCTTACCTTTCTATCTAAAAGAAAGTTGTTCCCCAGCTCTTGCTTTGATGCCAGACATTTCAGTTCTTCCCTGTATGCCAATGGTGCCTTTCAAGTTGCTACCCCAGGGCTGGAGCTCATAGAGAGTGAATCCGAGTAAATCTGTGTGTGGGTTCTTTAAGAGGAACTTCTTGGAACTCCAGGAGATTGCTCCACTGACTCAATCCCCACTGGTTTTTGCAATCAGAAGTTATGGGGACTTATCTTCCTGACACTGCAACTCTGGGCTGGGGGTTCTATGTGGGGGCAGGGTCTCCTCAATCCCAAGATATCCCTCTCAAATTTTTATCCACCACACATTGCTATGGAACCAGCTCATTCCATATCTCTACCCTTCCTACCAGTCTGGATGAATGAGGTTTCTTTAACTTTGTATTTGTCAGACTTTCATTCAACTAGATCTCTGATGGCTCTGAGTGATGGTTGTTCTATAATTTAGCTATAAATTTGACATAGTTGTACAAGGAGGTGAAGGAGGAGAGCTGCGTTTACCTATGCTTCCATTTTGAGTGGAAGTCTAATTTATTTTTTGATGTTCACAAGGATTTAGTCCACAATATAGTTCAGCTGAAACCTTATGTCATATTAACCCCCTTTAAAAGCTAAGGTTTTTCTTAGACAATTAATGAATATTCATGATAAATCCTCAGTAAGATTCATAGAAATTTCAGCTGAATTACTGAAGGACCAGAGATACAGCTCACAGGTAGAAATGGCTTTCACTTCCAACTGAAGAAATGCCCATAAATTTTTCCAGGGCCTTTACCATTTTCTTTTCTCTGACCCCTTAGTTATGAACATGAATGCATAATTTCTCTTTATTCTTTTCCATGAAGTAAGCTAATTTAAAAAACAACAACAAAAACTACCACATTGAGCATGTAAACTCAAAGTTTTTAATTCCTAGCTTTTGGAATCCGGTGAGTTAGCTCCTAAATGTAGTAAAAACCTCAAAATATCAAAAATTAATACTTCATGTTTCTTATTGCTTGTACTTAGTATAATAACTTATCAACTATAGTTATTTTATTTCCCCCCCTTGTCTTTCTTAAAAATAATAATGCAGAGGAAATTCATAGGTATATTTATTGAGATTCTCAGCAGTGAACTTTTTTCCAATCTCAACTTCTTTTTAATACCAGAAGATATGTAACCCCCAGAACAGATTTACAATCAGTTAAAAAAAAAAAAAAAACTGAGTTATTTCCAAATAGTTTTTAACACAGGAAACGCTTTTAAAAGCACCTGCCTGATGATACTCTGGTAACTTTAAAGGCTGACATGACATGCACTGTCCAAAGTCTTAAAACCTTTATTGCTTGTCTGTTCATGCCAACATTTAGAGCTTCTTCCCTGCAAAACAGAGAAGGCAATAACAAAGTGTTAAAACTAAGCATAAAATTCAAGGTGACACTGACTTGGAAATTTATACCCTTATCTGTGGTGCCAATTTTTTTAATTAGCAAAGTTTTAAGAAAAATAATTTATGTGCCACTAAAATAATTTAGCATAATTCAGGCTATCATAATCTTCTACCCTATATCATTTATTTCTATTAGTACCTGCTATTTAGTTCTATGCCTTGATTTTTAAGTTTAGATCCATTACCAGCATTCTATCTTACCTTTAGTTATCCACATTGTGTGGCTTCCAAACTGCTGTCTTTTACATTTCTTTCACTCTTTGTGACTGGGTTACTAATGGATTAAACCTGAGTCTTACTATTTAGCCAACAAACTTCTCAGATCATCCAGATTCATGTTTAATTTTCTACTATGAGTTCAACTATTACTGAGTCCTAGTTTAAGGTTTTTGATGAGCCTAGAATCTAAAAGCTAGCGTACAACCAATGAGAGGATTTAGAAATGCCCTGACTCTGGAAACTTCAAAATGTTTATAGTAGATTAGTTGTGTTGTTTTTATGTTTTATTGTTCTTGTTACTCGTTTGTTTTATTTTACTCTTTTTCTTAGTATTATGAAGTCAATCACAAACAATTATCATTGCTCCAGTCATTATTCACTCACCAGTTAAAATTCGTGTGCAAAGTATCTTCTCGTAGGTAGGGGCAAAAAAGGAAAAAGAAAAACATATAAAGTAGCTATTTCCTGGGAATTTGGGATTGTCTTTTGTCAATCATAACATCCATTTACTTCGCAGGTGAATATAAAATACACAGATTTATAATATCGAAGAATAGAAGGGATTTTAGGAGGGCGGTAAGTAATGCGTCCTCTGTTCTTTTTTTTTTAAAGATTTTATTTATTTATTTTCAGAGAGGATAAGGGAGGGAGAAAGAGCAATGTATGGTTGCCTCTCACATGGCCCCCACTGGGTACCTGGCCTGCAACCCAGGCATGTGCCCCGACTGGGAATCGAACCGGGACCCTCTGGTTCCCAGCCCACGCTCAATCCACTGAGCTACACCAGCTGGGCTCTCGTCCTCTGTTCTTTACGACTTGACAAGCTGCTTCTTCAACAGGCCATGAGACTGAGGCCCAGAGCCATTTCCTTGACAAGAAAGACTCGAGGCATTCAAACGGTTACTGAGTTCTTGTAGACAGGGTTGTACTAAGCATTAGAAACAGAAATCTGTGCTGTTGTAAATCTGTTTCATCTACTTTTTATGATCCCTGCACTTAGTGTTCTATCTGCCTGAAATACACTTCATGCTAAAAACTGAAACCATTTGCATGCAATAGCTTGTAACTGTTAGGGCTGAAACGTCTACCATTGGATGCAAACATCTTAACTCTTCATTCTAAACAAAATTTTCCAGAAAGATGAGACTGTACTCTACACTTTGATTCAAGACATTCCTGAAACCAAATTTATTTGTATAATATATTAATCATCTGAGTAAACTTCTTAATACAATAGGTTGCTCACCTGGGGAAAATTTTACTCATTAAACAACTATTCACTTATTGATTTGCTTCAAGATTCACATCTGCCGTGTCCATTAATCTTAAACTGTTAAATTACAAACTTTGCTTAATCACAATTAGATGCTTGTATTTTAAGATATGTCTAAGTTTAGTTGAGTCTATACTTTATATACATCCTTCCCTATCCTGATTAAACACTTCTCATTCTAAATCTCTCCTTTCTGAAGTTAATAAACCTGACTTTGAGCAAGTTATTCTGGCAGGGTATTTTTGGTGATTCAGCATTCAACAGCTCACATGCCCTTACAGTTTTTATTTATTATTATCATTATTCATTTCAATTAGGCCTATGCCAAATGACAGCTCCTCTATCCAAAATCGCTGTACTCCTCATTTGCTAGCATAGTGGCTTATATTTTCTAAGCCCTATCACCACTCATAGTATGCATACAACTATACTTGTTGTTGTTGTTGACTGTTTTCATTGTCTAAAATGAAGTTTTTCATAAAATCAAGGAATTTTAGTTTTTGTTATTATACTATGTCCAGCCACGAAACTAGTAACTGGCATATAATTGACATCTAATACATATTTGTTAAATAATTTTCAACTAATTAATACATTTTTATGTATACCTTCTTGCAGCTAAAGATGGGCCTGGATCTGCATTCCAGCCAGGAGGATGTGATCTGAAGGAATGAGTGCACATTCTGGGCCGTGCATTTTAACAGGAAAATTGCTTGTTCTTTACTCAGAATGGGAATGTGGTACCAGTGAGTCAGCTTTAAGCACACGGATGAGGACAGTGTTTAGAACACAATGAGTATGACATAGAAGAAATTGCAGTGCCTGGTTGACCACGTGGATGAGCTATGCTGAACCTCTCACCTCTGAACCACTAGATAAAAGAAAAATAAGTTTCCTCCTCCTCTGCCACTGCATTTTGGTCTATCTGTGAAAATCAGGCAACTGAGTTATTTTCTCCTTTGCGCCAATCATTTTATTATTAAGTAATTTTTATATCACCTTAGTGTGATAAAAAGTATTTTCTGCTTTTGGACAGACGTTATCTCCTATCTAGAAATATGTTAGGGAAGTTTTATGCTACTCAGAGTTTAAGGATACACTTATATTCAAAATTCAATTGAATTAGATAAGTGTACTAGATGTAAGTAACAGTTCATACCATGATATAAAAGAAAACATAAATGAACAATGGTGTAATTTAGTCAAGCTTTACCAAAATAATAGCAGTAGTTGAAAATCCAGTGCATACCTAATACTCATTAAAGAACCTATGGGAATTTACTAATACTAATCTTGATTTTTACAGATGAAAGAACTGAAAAAGAGAAGGTAAGTGGTAGGGTCAGGATTCAAATCCAGCTGCCTGACTCCAGGGCCATGTTCTTCTGCAAAACCATCCTCTGCTCCTTACACTTGGCCGGGCTGTTGCACAACATGCCAGTCTCTCTACCCCTGTCAATACCCTGTGAACGAGGCACAGGGAATCCAGTGACATAGCCAAGACTACACAACATGTTAATCACACTGTCAGGATTCCCAAGTCATTGCTGCTTTTTCTACATTATGGCATTCCATGGGATCTGAGTTGCTGAATGTAAGACACAGGCAGTAAGTATAATTAGATTCAAGAGAAGATGAAAAATACCTCAAATAAATGGTCGAAGTTTGAGGACAAGCAAGAATGTTTATAGGAATGCCTAGATAGCTAGCTAAGACATTACATATACACATATATATATATATAACTTTTTAAACAGTATATCCACTTGTCAGATTAATTTTAGTGCTCAAATATGTGAAGATGCACCACAAAGAGTGAGTCAGACTTTGTCCTGAATTTGTTCAGTCTCTTATTCCTTCTGCTTCATATTTTCTTATTTTTATTTTTAAAGTGGCAATGATAATATCATCCTGTCATGGATATCCACTTCAGATTATAAAATATTCTAAGTATAAAATATGGTATAAATATCAACACATACAAAATAAAAATCTCTCTCCTCCCTCTCTCATCTCCAATTATCTCTCGTATATATAAATATCTATACATATGTATGCATCTAGTATTATTACATATTATATATTAATACCAATGGGGGCCCTCCAAATAGGATTAGCTTCTGCAGGGCAGACGCCTTGTAATACAGGTTTCCCCCACAAGGTTTGTGTTCTGGGAACTCATCCGAATCAGTACAAAGTGATGTTGTTGTGAGAGGCTGCATTCGGCTTCAGTGAATTTTTCTGAAGACTTTTTCAGTGTGTTTGTTCAAGTCATGATGGGTGATTTAGGAGCACATGGATGCAGACTGTGCTGAGTACTCAGCAGTTTTTGACCGAAACCTCATGACCCCCATGCCCCAGCCTCCCTTGTCACCTGATATCAACTTTTTTTTTCTGTTTCCCTGGATGAAAAAAGTTCTCAAAGGGAAAACATTTTGCCAATGTAGAAGAGGTGAAACAAAGAGCAGCAGAAGCACTAAAAGGCATCAAAATCAGTTTTGAGCAGTGGAAAAATGTCTCAACAAGATGTATTGCATCAAATGGAGAGTACTTTGAAGGTTACTAAAGTTTAACATGTAAGAATATGTACACACTTTTTTATAAATACATTCTGTTTTGGGGGGTTCCCCCCCTCATATATACATTTTAAATATATATAAAAATCTTGCCAGTTCATTTCTGCATTTAACATTAGAATCTCATATTTTATTAGTAAATCCTCTATCCCTTCCTCTCAAATATGGTATATATGTGCATGTACACACATACACATACATACAGAAACAAATATAATTTGGCTTTACATGAATGAATCTAAGGATAGCATATTTTGGAGGTTCAGTGTTTTCATAGAATTAAAATAACAAAATTAAAACTGATAAAACTGAAACTGATAGGAAATTATGTTGACCAGTACACAATAATATTCCATGGATATCTGGGAAGGGAGCACAAGGATATCAAGAGGGCCTGTTTTATCATGAGTTATCATCTCACTGTTAAAGATTAATCAACACAGAAGCTTAAATCAGACAAAGACCCTTTTCTTCTTATTAAATTTTTTACAAAAGCCTCTCACTAGGACTAGCATGGTCTCAGGGAAGAGGCAGGCATTTTGGAGGAAGAGCATCCTGGTTCTGTTCCGGGCCACAGCTGTTCACATCCGTGTCCTCCGGGGTTAGCAGCTGAATATCAACAGGCCATATTTTTTTAACTACAAAATGAAGGTGAAACTCCATGACCTGAAAGATTATTATGTGGATTAGAATCAGCACATACCAATTGCTTTCAATGATATTGTCCCTATAGACAGCTGATATTTTTATCATTTGTGTTATGGTATACTTATTATCCATGACCAGTATGTGTACACTATCAAGCGAGTTTTAAGAAGTAATACACTCTCACAGATACAAAGACATATCTTTTCTTTAGAACATAATGTCAGTTACTTTAAATTATGTACTAATTTGATATGACCACTTGAATATTAATGTTTATACAAAGTCTAGCAAATTCTTTCAAATTAATCCGTTGAACAAATCTCTTTCTAAAAGGGTTTTATCTTTCATGAGAAGTTGTATAATTTGTTTAACCTTGGCCTCATAATAAAATTATAACAAAACAATCACTTTACAAACAGTTGATACAAGTAAATTGATTTTTAAATTTCCCCTTCTTTTTGTAAAATTGGGTGCATATTGCACACTACTTTGTAGTAAGGATTAGGATTGTACAGAGACAAAATAAATGTTTCAGTTTAGTTAACTCATTTATTATTAACAGCAATGTCAAGATTTCCAATAATATCACGCTAAATTCAATCTAATAAAATAAATATAACCATAGCATTCATTATAAATGCCTGCATAAATAAATTTATACTCTCTATAGCTTTCAACATTCATTTTGATATGAATTTGTGATATATTTCTGAAGGTGTTCATTTCTAATGCGAAACAGACACAGAATTTCTGATCAAAGGATTTAAAAAAGTAACTCTCCTGTGACATCTGATACAGTTTCAAAGATATAGCTGGCAAAGCTTTATTCAGAAAATGTGTTGTTTTAAGACCAGTTACAGCTGTGCTATGCCAAATTTTCAATGAAGATTATAGTTAGAAAGAAATATAACTATGTAAATTAAATTCAAATTAGAAGATTAAAAACTAAGATTCTGCATTCAATACAAAGACATAAGGGGCTAAAATTCAGTTGACATTCTTTATGTTCTCACAATCCTTCAGAATCTCTGACTGATGCCATTTTCCACATAAATAGGAGTGGTCTCTATTCACGTAGGAATTTCACATGAATTTTCTAAAATTAGACATAATATTCCTAATATTTTCTTCAAAGGGCATTATTATAACAATTATAGGAACAATATATGTATGGATTAAGTATTTTAATTAACTATGGACATTGTAGAACAGATTTAAATGGATGCTGCACTAAAAGATTAATACTATTGTTTTACTCTACTTAGAATTCATGTTTTCAATTCTGGATCTGTGCACCAAATGGATGTGTCAATTTGAATCTAATTAGCAATGACCATACAGTAATAGATGTAAATATTTATTTAAAAATTAAAAGGAAAACAATTTCCATACCTATTAAAGTTTCCTTTTATAAAAGTCACTTTCTATTTTTTGGCAGAAGAGTAGATGGAAAAAACAGCTCTCCTGTGGACACTTTCTGGATTCTCCTATGAGACATAAAATCTAATTCGGCTGTAGTTTGCCTACTGACAGGGCTGGTCTGTGCACCATCATCCTGACGCTGTGTCTGCAAACCACCAGCTTGATAACACAATTTGCCTCACTGATGTTTTTCTATTTCTGTTAATTTGTGATAAACGTGAGGGAGATGGTGTGTTTCAGGTTAAATTCATTATGACAATGTCTGGTAGTAACCTGTAAAAATTTAAAACATGAGTTTAGATGATTTCTCATTTAATTAATTCATGACATTTTAAATATCTGTTGTAACTATTTAATTTTGCATACGCAAAATTGTCGAATGATGATTGCTAATATATTCTCTTTTATTTTTGAATTTTAATTTGCTCATTATTATATTTCTTTGTTTACCCTAAATATTGCTTAATGTTGCCTGATGCTAGATGCTGTAACTTTACAAGAGTAGAGTAAAATAGAAAGAGAAGGAAGTGGAAAAGCAAGCACTTGAATTTTTTATTTAACAACACTACTTAAATGATCTGCAGAAAAAGAAGATGTAAAAGTACTTGAGGGAGAAGACATAGATTTATTATTTCAAAAATAATTTACATTTTTCTTTATGTCATAACCATATGTATTTTAAGCTGATATTTTTTTTAAAGATTTTATTTATTTTATTTTTAGAGAGAGGGGAAGGGAGGGAGAAAGAGAGGGAGAGAAACAGCAATGTATGGTTGCCTCTCACATGGCCCTCACGGGGACCTGGCCCGCAACCCAGGCATGTGCCCTGACTGGGAATCGAACCGGAACCGCTTGGTTCCCAGCCCGCGCTCAATCCACTGAGCTACACCAGCCAGGGCTTAAGCTGATATTTTTAAAGGGTTGAATTTTATTCTTTCTGTAGGAGAAATAAATAGAATTGTTTATGAATTTTAACAGAAGTGATTTTTCATAATAAAGGTCATTGTTGGATGCCATTCCATGAATAGAATAACTTAAGGTTTTACACTAAAGAAGCCCTCATGAGAGCCAAGGGTTTCTCTGTTCTTATGGGTGTGAAATCCGCCATGCTATTAGAATGGCCTGGAATGGCCTAGGTAATTAAGAAATATATCTGTATTAAACAAATTGTAGAGTGCATCCACAAACTAACTATATAAATAGCAGTTTGTTCCCAGATTCCATAATGGAGTACTTCCACTATACCCCACAAGAGTCAGACACGCTTTTACATTGAATGACCAGGTAAGGGGCACTCTCAAGCTTAGCACATCTAGAGAAAGTGCTAATGAGCAGTATTGGGACTATCCAAATGAAGAATACATGATCTTGGGAATATTTGAAGGGAGCTGAAAGCTTTAATTCAAAATGTGATTAAAAAAGTAAACTTATTCTATGAAGTGGTATTGTAAGAATTGGACAAACACATGAAAGATACTGAAAGAGATTAAATATCAAGAAAGATCTTTCTATGCCCTAAAGCTCTAAGAAAACCTGCAATATTTCATCAGTTTCTGTTAGGGCAGCAATGTACTTATGCAGCAGATTCACTGTTTGTACAAATGAGCTAATTTATAGCATAAGCCTGATAATGTGTTGAGTTTTAAACTTTGTAAAATAGGACACCTGTGTGCTTATACTTTGCTATTTGTTAAAGGTTTTTCATTCTTATTAGAGGAAGAAGAAGTTTTAAATATAGAAAAATACCCCAAACACCCACCTCAAATTTAAAAAAATGAATGTGTAAATCAATTACAGTAAACACCAAGGGACTAATTCTTGACTACCAAAATGCCCTTTAGGCTGCTTTCACAGAATGGCATATGAATGATGAATCATGCATTTTTAAAGGCCAACGGTGAAAACAAGATTCAGTTGCTTTATTTAAAATGTGTCTTTTAGAGGCTATTTAATATGGTATGGATTATTCATCAAGATTTTACTTTTCTCAGTAAAAAAAATAAAATAAAAAAAACCTTTCCACTGATTTCAAAGGGAGAGCCATGTTCTAGTGGAAAGAGTTACTAGAATCGATATGATAGCTTGTATTTTATTCACATTAGCAACTCTGCGTTATGTCCTTTGGCAATTATTTTAGAAATCTGTTGTATGTGATGCTATACTTGTAAATCTTAATAGTGCATTTTCTCACATGAAAAAAGCATACTTAATGTAAAAAAGCTTTGTTTAATGGATTTATAATAATTTTAAGTTCTCATTTCATTTTCCCTTTTAGAGTATTTTCATTTAAAATGTTCTTGAAATATTTTGTGCATATTAAAACAGATATAGATCATTTTCTTCAGAATTTTATTTTGTATACTGGGGTTGCTAGACACTTCTGTGATAGGAACAACATTTACCACTCATTCACCTTTATTTGCTAGTTTTATTTTTGTCTTGCTTTCATATAGCTCTCCTTGAGAAGCAGCATAGCATAGTGGTAAAGGGTGCAAACTCTGTGATCAAACTTGTGTGAAGTCTCACGAGTTCACCGATGATGAGTAATGTAACCTTGGACAGGTTCCTTTCTCTCTCTTTCTTTTAAACCTATGTCTATTCTGTTTTTTCTTTACCTTAATTTTCTCTTCAGTAAAATAGGAATAATAATGGTTTAAAATAATATAAAATTATAATAATAATGTCTCATATAGTTATCTTAAGAGTTAAATGCTTACATATTTGGGAATCACTGAAAAATGCCTGATACATATAAAGAACACTCAATTAGTGCTAGCTGAGATAATTAAAGGAAAACTCATTAATACAGTTTTTCTCTTTCATCAAAGTGTGCATACCATTCTATATGTTATCATATCATACATATTTTTAAGTTACAGTGCTTCTACAAAATATGCAATTCTTTTCTTTTTTTGACCTCTAGCTCAGTCTCCAAACAGTGCTGTTTAAGACTATTCCTCTTACTGTCTTCACTTGAAAAGCAATGATTGAAAGAAAAAAAAATATCTTAGTCATTCTCTAAAGTAACAAGGATACTGAATATATTAAATGTAGAACTCACATCCAATTGTCTATGGTGGCAATGAAAAACAGACAATAGAGACAACAGCATACCTCTGAAGTTTTATCTATAACAGCTTTAAAAGCTTCAATTTCCTAGGAGGTGTCATTATTTATCTTTTATCAGGAACAGCGTTAGAGTTGAGTTTAAATTACTTAAATGTCTTTAGATAAATATAGATGTTTTCTTTTTGTTTCCTGGCCTATGCTGATTTGTCTATGGAAACTTTGTATTACACCAAAGTGATTGCCTAGATGCAGACAAATACTACAATACATAGGGAGCTTGCTAAGAGTTCTCAGGCTCTATTCAGAAAACAGAGTTTTAAATAAAATTTTCCTCTGGGAATTTTTTTGTTAGTTTACTAATTTAGATATTTTAGGGTGAGTATATTTTATATCTGGAATATTAAATTATTGTAGAAATATTACTTTCTAAGTGTCAAATTTTTCAAAGTATAAAGCTTCTAAATTCAAAATTCTTAGTCTTTGTTACTAGATATTCAAATAATATACTTCCTTTTAAAAGGAAGATATTCATTTATTTACTGAAGCATCATAGGAGGTATTGGCTACCAAGATGCAAATTTCAGTTATTCCACAGAAAGATGGAAGTAACTAACCTTCATTACATAAGAGGTCTGTCAAAAAGGTACCCATGTATTATGAAAAATAAAGACATTTATTGAAAAAGATATAAGATACAAGAAACATTGTACACAGGTGATGATGGCTCAATCCCCTTCAAAGTAGGCATCTTGGCACCTCACATAGTTCTCCCAATTGCAATCTGCTGCCCCATCATATTTGCTTGAATATCATCGATGGTCTGAAATACCTTCCCTTTCAAAGGTGATTTTAGTTTTGGGAAAAGCCAGAAGTCACAGGACACCATATCTGGGCTGAGTCACCTGGATGATTTGATGATTTGCCAAAAAATTGCACGAGATATGATGCATGGGCTGAGTCAGCATGTTGTCACGATGAAGCTGCCAATCACCAGTTGCCCATGGCTTCAGACTTTTGAATCATCTGAATAGTTTCCATGGGGGAATGTTCAGGCTTAACGCAAAATTTTAGGCAGATTAATTTTTCTACCCCCTCAGTCATCTTGAATACCACAGTCATACAGTACACATGCTCACTCAATGGCATCTACCACCCATACTGACTAGTGCAGTGAGGCGATCATTGTTCATGCATGTGGATTCCAGTCTACTCTCCTTGGCTACCACATTACATCAATGTCGTGCAAACCATACTTACATTAAGCATCTTCTTACATTAACCAATCTTCTTACATTAACTATTCTTCTGCCCATTCTTCTGGACAGACTATATATATATATATATATATATATATATATATATATATATATATATACATACACACATATCTGTATGTACACACATATATACACATACATATATATCTATATATACACACAAGTGTCTATATATATCTATACATCTGTATATACACACACACACATATCCATACAGATATATATGTATGTGTATATATAGATATATATATATATGTGTATATATATATAGTCTCTACAAGTTAGATGAACTTTATTACCTCTATCTTATTTTAAGATTTTTCTCTATGTCTTTGTAGTTATTTTCGCACTTTGTGTATGATATGCTTTGCAGGGGTATCCAACCTATGGCCTGTAGACTGCGTGAGGCCTAGGATGGTTATGAATGCAGCCCAAAACAAAATTGTAGATTTACTTAAAACCTTTTTTTTGCTCATCAGTGTTTGTTAGTGTTTGTGTATTTAATGTGTGACCCAAGACAACTCTTCTTCTTCCAATGTGGCCAAAAGGCTGGACACTCCTGGGTAGACTTTTTGTTTGGCATTTATACCCTGTGATGTTTCCTGACCTTCCAGAATCAGTATTTTGCTGTCTATAATTAATTTTGGAATGTTCTCAGCCATTATCACTTCACATATTTCTTCTACTCTGTGCTCTCTTTCTTCTCCTTCTGGTGTTCCAATTATACATATGTTGCACATTTTGTGTTTGCCCCACAGTTCTTAAATTCTCTGGTCTTTTTTTTTCCCCCTTTCTTTTGCTTCTTTGCGTATCAGTTTGGGGAGCTTTTCTGACCTACATTCAAACTCAGTCGTGCCTTACACGATTGTGTCCAGTCTACTGATGAATCTGTCATAGGGATTCTTTGTTTCTGTTATAATGTTCTTGATTTCTAGTATTTCCTTTAAATTATTTCTTAAAGTTTCTGTATCTTCACTGACACTATCCGTCTGCTTTTTTATATTTCTAGCTTTTGCGTTAGAACCATTAATATGAATTATAGTTTTTTGATGTTGTTGTTTTTACCCTTATCTGAAGACATTGTTCATTGTTTTCAGAGAGAGAGAAAGGGAGGGAGGGAGGGAGAGACAGGGATAGAGAGATAAAGAAACATTGATGTGAGAATCATCCATCAGTTGCTTTCTCCTATCTGCTCTGACCAGGGATCGAACCCACAACCTGAGTATGTTCCCTGATTGGGAATTGAACCCACAACCTTTTAGTCTATAGGATAATGCCCCAAACAACTGAGCCATATTGGGAGGGGCTGAGTTACAGGTTTTTTTTTTTTTTTAATTTCCTATTTTTCTGATGTCTCTGTTATATCTGCATCTGAGTTACAGGTTTTTTTTTTTTTTTAATTTCCTATTTTTTTGATGTCTCTGTTATATCTTCATTTTTCTTATGATGGCTTCTGTATACAAATAAAAATGTTAAATAGCCCTGGCTGATGTAGCTCAGTGGATTGAGCATGGGCTGTGAACCAAAGGGTCGCCGGTTCGATTCCCAGTCAGGGCACATGCCTGGGTTGCAGGCCAGGTCCCTGGTAGGGGCCACATGAGAGACAACCACACATTAATGTTTCTCTCCCTCTCTTTCTCCTTCCCTTTCCTTCTGTCTAAAAATAAATAAATAAAATCTTAAAAAAAAGTTAAATAAATTTGTATGCTTTAATCTTGTTAATTTGGTTTATGTCAGTTTATTCTTCAATCAGCCCCACAACCTAAGAGAGTAAAAGGAAGATTTTCTTCCCCTGTATAGATGTCAAGGAATTCAGATTTCTATGTGCTTATTTTGCCTCCCTTCTTGACTTGGGGTTCCTCCTAAGAGATAGTTTGCATCTTTTAGGTTTTTCAGCTGCAATCCATTGTTATTTTAGGGGAGTTTGTTTGTTTGGTTGTAAAGTGGGTAGAAAAGAACATGTATTATAATTTTATTATTAAGTCTTAATCTTTAATGCACTTATATATTTGGACCTTTGAGTGTGTTTCTCTGGTGGTATAGTTTTATTCTCCCTCTTAGGTGAAGACAGTGGGCTAGTTGGAACTGTAGTTGAAATCAGGCTCAAATAAGGTCTTTCCTCATGGAAAGTAGGCCTATCGTATAGAATATATTTTGGACATAGGAAATCCAAGATGGTGGAGAAGTAAATAGAAGCTACATTAATATCCTCGCAGGGCCAATTTAGAATTACAACTAAATTGTGGAGAAATTACCAAGAATAATCAATGGAACAATAGCTGGAAGGAAGCCTTATAACAACTGACAGATGAAAGAAACCACTTCACTATCATGTGACTGACTGACTAGATTAATAAAAGAAGAAGAAAGCCACAGACTGTGGATTGCTAGTAGCCTCCAATAGGCCACCTAGGGCCAGACTGGGGCACCATCTGACATCACTAGTGGTGGAAACATAAAGAGAAAACAGACCTATACAACAGCATACAAGATGTGGTGGGTGGAGTGACTCTCAGTCACCAGCCAGAGGGAAGGACCCACCAGAGAATGACCCAACAACAACCAAAACCCAATTACAACCAGAGAGACCACATTAATGGCATAAAAGGCATCCTAAGAGGATCAAGTTCAAGAAATTAAGGAGACTGCACCACTGATTCCCACAGGTCTCTTAACACAGAAGGTCACACCACAAAGGTAGGGAGTCACAGCAGATCAATCTAAGAAGCGGAAACAAAAAAAGAAGAGTCACCTAAAATGGGGAGGCAAAGAAACAGCCCACAATAGAAAGTAAAAGAGAAATGCCAAGAAAAAGTACTAAATGAAATTGAGGCAAGCAAACTGTCAGACACAGAGTTAAAAATAATGGTTATGAGGATGCACAATGAGCTTAGGGAGAATGGCAAAGAACTCCAGGGAAGCTATAAGGAATTCACTGTGAACTACACTAGCATGAAAAAGGATATAGAAACTATCAATAAGAGCCAAGAGGAAATGAAGAATACAATTTCTGAAATGAAGAACACAGTAGAAAGAATTAAAAGCAGGCTGGATGAAGCAGGGGATCGAATCAGTGAGCTGGAGGACAAGGTAGAAAAAAAGTCCTATACAGAGTAAGAAAACGAAAAAAGACTCGGAAAGAATGAAGAGGGTTTAAGGGAGCTGCAGGGCAACGTGAAATGTAATAATATCTGTATCATAGGGATACCAGAAGGAGAAAAAGAGGAGCAAGGGATAGGAAGCCTGATTGAAAAAGTTGTGGCAGGAAACTTCCCTAATTTGATGAGAGAAAATGCCACACAAGTCTGGAAGCACAGAGGTTATCAACCAAGATGAACCTATATATTATAAAGTTAAAGAATGCAAAGTTTTCTCCCTGTATATCATAGAATTTGATCGTAGAGTCTATAAAATAAGATTTATTTAAAAATAATTACAATGGGGTAAATTATATATTGTGGTATATACTTGCATGTGTATATATAAACATATACATGTATTTCTGTATATATATATATATATATATATATATAAAATTTCCTCCAGTCTCCTCAAAATTTATAATAAATGAAATATCAAAGAGGTATTAAAAAATGGCGATCCCCTGCTGCTGTGGTACAATTTAACATTTAAAGGAAAATAAATGAATAGCACTAAAGAAATATTCATAATTATCTTCATTTATTCTATTGAAACTTGAGTAGTTTAAGTTATAATTAATGAAGCTATTGAAAAATAACCAAAAATTAGCAGAGTGGTCAAATTCACAATGTAAAAGGTAAGTTCAATTGATTGTTTTTATGAAAAATAACCTACATTATTGAATTATGCACTCATCAATCCCTTACTTCTGAGTTATGTTTTGAAAAATAGCATAAATTTACTTTGTCTATTTTTACACATTTCATATACAAACATGGTGTAATTTTACACTCAATATTTTTAAAGTTTTAATTGGTACATTTTTTTTTATCAGCACAATTGACCTCCTGTTGCTTGTTGCACTTTTCCAAACTGTATTGTAACACTGGCCCTTAAAAATGAAGGAAAGTTCTTTTAAGATTTATAAACTCATGACCTGCTGTAGTTCTTTTCAAACCACTGTGACTTCTTGGCTCGTTGTTCATTTAATAAAATGAATTCACTTTTATGGTGGTACTAAGTCCATGTGGTTAGAAAACCAGTGACCTTTTCTCTCATAATAACAGTTTTTACAAGCCTAGCCCTCTTAGAACTAAAACTGGTGGAGAGATTTTTTGTGTCTTTTTCTACACATAGGAAAATGAACAATGTCAACAGCTCATGCTACCCCAGCCCGAAATGTTGCCAAGTTATGTAAAAGCTCAAGATACACTTGTATTTAAGTTTTGTGAGTTATGTTAAATAAACTGGCACTCACTGCCTGTCTAAGGGCACAGTCCATAAACATGTACCTTACATGGAGGAGTGTAGATGGTGAGTCTCTCTGGGAGACTAATGATATTCAGGTAATTTAATGCAGATCTGTGATGTGGATGTTTGTTCTATAATATTATTTCTGAATGTGTATGTTCATTTATCTTTTTCTTCACACCTGATAACAATGTTCTTAGTGTTTTTATAATGTTTTTTATCTTTAACAATGTTCCTAGTGTTTTAATAATGATTTATCTTCTGGGTCAGAATTTTTATCAGCATTACGTGTGCTTTAGATAGCAAAAATAATAGTAGTCTACTGTGTTCTTCGCATCTGTCAGGCAATATTTATTCTAGTTCCTACTTGCATGAATAGAAAGTTGTCTTGAAAAAAACGTTCCTGTCAATTATAGACATGATGGTTTAACAACTCCCTTGCCCATTTTGACTGATGTGTATGATAGGGTTGTCCTGATAATTATATACTGAATTGATAGCAGCCTTGCAAAATGTTTATGAATATAAAGAAATAAAATAAAATTAATACTATACTTTCACATAATATATTTGAGTTTGCTTGATTATAATTATGAGTAATTTTAGTCAAATATAATGGTAAAGCCATGTCAGGGACATTTTAAAAGAATAAAAATTGACTCTTGGAATGCATTATATCATTTTGTTCTTACTAAAATTAATTTCCTAACTTTTTTTCAGATTTCCTAAGTCAACACACACTTGTAAGAAAGTGAATATGCCTAAGCTATAATCATTTCTTGGAGAGAAATAAACTGGGATTAAAACTTTGCTTAAGCAGCATAGCAGAAAGACGCACATGAAAAGGGACAAACAATAGAATGAACTTTGACAATAACAGTAGAGAGGGAGATTCTACACAGGATCATACACTGTTCCATGCAGGAACTTTTCAAATCCACTCTACTAAATCAATAACTATCATACATTTCTTTTTATAGGTAAAGAAAATGACTTTTAGTTTTCAGTAACCTTCCCAAAGTCTTAGAAGTGGTATATACAGAAAAAAGTTTTAAACTCAACTATTCTCATTTGAGAACCTGAAAGTCATATTCTCTAATTGCTCATGAGAGCTATGTGTGAAATGTAGTCTTAAGAATTCATTTGCATTACCTCACACAACTTTTTGTATAATAAAACCAACGGGGAACAATATTTTATTCCCAGTTATGGAGACCAAAAAAAAAGTTTGGGAAGGTTAAATAAATCATACCAGGTACACCCCACTAGTGAATGGCACACTGAGGGTTTGAATCTGGTTTTCTTTTGTTCTATAGTCTATATTCTTAACCTCTTCAGTCACAATCTTTATGAAATTTGTCCTCTATTCCTCAAAGACAGTTCTGTGTGTCAGTGTTCTTTTAGCCTTTCAAATAAAACTACTTAATTTCTGATAATATAGTGGCACAATTGCATCTTATTTTCATTTCTTAACTATCTGTGAAAGTTGAGAGTACTTTAAAATTGATAATCTAATTCCGTATTTCTTTTATGCATCTTTGTGCACTGTTTTCATTTAATTTTTCTCAATAAGGTAATTGATGGCTGTGGTAATACATGCATTAATAATACTGTTATTAGCCCTGGCTGGTGTAGCTCAGTTGTTTGCACACGGGCTGCGAACCAAATGGTCGCCGGTTCGATTCCTAATCAGGACACAGGCCTAGGGCGGCCAGGTCCCTAGTGGGGACCAGGTGAGAGGTAACCAAATATTGATGTCTCTCTCCCTCTCTTTCTCCCTCCCTTCCCTTCTGTCTAAAAATAAACAGATAAAATCTTTTAAAAATAATAATATTACTGTTATTATTTTAATGATTATTTATAGTAGTGGTGTTAGTTTTATAATTGTCAAGTCATATGAAGTGGACAAATCATATGAATAAGTTTGAACAACTTCAGACATTGAAAAAGTTGTTTTAAATATTTGTGTATTTTAAAGGCTAAACTATCCTTTCTTTGGTCCTCTATTACATTTTCTGAAATAATAGTTAGTGATTAAAATAATGATGGAGTTCACAGATTTTAGCATGATGGAAGAGCACAGGCTCAGAATAGGCTTGTCATCTGAGAATTTAACATTTTGGAATATTACTGATTTCAGTTTTTAGTTCAAGAACACTTTATGCATCATTTATTATTACATACAACTATTTTTCTTACCTATGTGTCAAATAAATGGAAAGTTTAATGTAACTGAGAAGTTGTTGACATGAGTGTACAGTAAAATTGCAGCAGATTCTATGACAATTTACAGGAACAATAACTACCCTCTGGATGTGAGAATTAGGGTCTGTCTTAAAGCAGAAGAATGTGCGGACAAGTACTACCACAAGATGGAATTTATATTCCAGATCTACTTCACGTAATTATTGATTATTCGATAGATACTCTTTCTAACACAATGCCTTAGAATCCAGCTTGTCTTCTTCCCATTGCTTTTAAACTAGCTATTATCTCTGGAGGCAAAATATCTTCTAGGAAAATCAAAAAGAGTAACCTGAATACTGAAACTTTCACCACGTACTGGCTTCCCAGGTGCCTCAGCACGGACATACATCCGCAGGTTAGAATACTGAGATCACTAGTTTTACAGGCTTCTGTGGTTTCCTGTAAAATCCCAACAAGGTAGAAGTAGGCAGCTCTCTATGTCAAATTTGGAGTGTTACAGAAATGCAGTATTGTAGCCCTTGACCCCCCATTCTCACGTCTCCAAAAAATATTTTATAGTTTCATCAGGATTTTTTCCCCTCACCTGAGGACATTTTATCCACTGCTTTTTAGATAGAAGAAGGGGGAGAAGAAGGGAGTGAGAGAAACATGGATGTGAGAGAGACACCTTCAGTATGTGCGTGGACCAGGGACCAAACACACAACACAGGCATGTGCCCTGATCAGGAGGAACTGAACCCACAACCCTTCAGTCATGAGACAATGCTCCAACCAAATAGTCACATCAGCTACGGTGAGTTTTGTTAGTATTTTTAAAATGTTTTATCTATTTATTTTTAGAGAGGGGAAGGGAGGGAGAAAGAGAGGGAGAGAAACGTCAATGTGTGGTTGCCTCTCAAGCATCCCCTACCAGTGGTAACCTGGCCAGCAAACCAGGCATGTGCTCTGACTGGGAACTGAACTGGCAAACCTTTGACTTGGCAGGCTGGCATTCAATTCACTGAGCCACAAAAGCCTGGGGATTTTGTTAGTTTTTATGAAAATGTGCCCTTCATCTTATTCCTATTGGTGTGGATATTGAAAATACAGAATCCTAGGACCAATCTCACATTTACACTAGTTTAGATATCTCAAACAATACATGCTAGTATGTATTTTAACTAGCACTTTAGATGGCACTTAGATTGACTTAGGTTTGACACCTAAGGCCATAGTTGCTTTTGAATAAGACAAACATTAATTAGAGTGAAGCTTCTGCCACATATTAGCTGAACGATCTTGAACAGTGACTTTTCTAAACCCTATTCTTCATTATAAAATTGTGAAAATAAGGATACTTATTTCAAGTTATTTTTTAAAGATCAAATGATATATTGGGTAGAAAGTGTAGATAATCCAGATTATAGCATGTCAACAATCAATAAAAACAGTTATTGATATTTAGATCTTTGAAAAAGGTACAAGAATGTGCAAAAATGTTGATTCTTCATCCAAATAACAGGCTTGAATTATGTTTATACAGTGGAGTGTTCTTACAGACAACACAAAAGACCACCATACACCTTTCTTAATAAATAACTTGAAATGTTTTTGATTACTTTTTCTTCTCACTTCACATTCTGCCAATTCAACCTTTAAATTAAATCTATAGCCTGCCCACCCCATCCATTCATACTTCCCTAATATCCCAGTGTAAACCAACTCACCTCTTACTAGAATAAAGCAGTAGTCTTTTAAAGAAAAATACTTGTCATTTAAAAAAATATATTGCTCAGCAACAAAAAGGAAGAAAATCTCACACTCTGCAACAGTATGGATGGACCTGGAGAACATTATGCTAAGTGAAATAAGCCAGTCAGAGAAAGACAAATGCTATATAATTTCACTCATAAGTGGAATCTGATGAACAAACTGAACTAACAAGGAAAATAGAGACAGACTCATAGAGAGAGAGCAGGCTGACAGCTCTGCAGGCAGGAGTTTGGGGGTGGAGCGAAAAATTGAAAAAGAACTCTGGACACAGACATCAGTGTGGAGATGGCCAGAGAGCAGGGGAGGGGAAGGGGTGGGTGGAAGTGCAAGAGTATATAAAGGGGATAAATGGTAAGGGAAAAATACAATAAAAATAAATAATTAAAAAGCAAATGCACTACTGATTATAGCAGTCTTCTACATAAGATGATTAAAAACAACAACAAATCCTTAAGTGATTTAAAAATGAACTTGTAGTGGGTTAAAGAGCGTGGGTCCCTGAGAGTAGGGGAACCCCACATCCCTACAATCCTGCAAAAGGCTGGGGTGGGGAAGGGGAGCGGAAATCTGAGTTTAATGCACATCACCTAACAAGGCCTGTGCCTTCCTGAAGGGAGGAGCTGCAGAAGCAGCCTGGGGCACATTGTGAGTTGACTGTAAGAACAGGTGCCTTCAAGTGACTTGGCAGAGTGACTGATGACATAATCAGGCAGGAAGCTTGCACAGCGCAGTCATGAGCTGCGGGGGCAGATGCCCAGGCTGGATTCCTGTGCGTGGCTGGGAACTCTTGCCCTGACTAAACATAGCAGCCAGAAGAGGGCCCAAGACACTGGGGAGCTGACAAAAATGGCAGCCGCTAAAGCACCATAGAAAGAGCTGGATGTTTGGCTGCGCAAGACGTTCTGAGCTGACCGTTTAAAATTGGAGCAGGCAGGGTAACATGAGGTTTGCCACGAAGTTGGAAGGTCTGCCTAGTGGTCTGCGTGTCAGTTGGTCTGGAGTTCTGAAAGCCCATTGGAAAATTTCCTCCACGCCCCTCCCGTGCAGAAAACGGTAGCAGAGTTGGTGGAGCTGCGGGGGACTTTCCTGGCCAAGCACACAGACACAGACACGTGAGGGCTGCTTGGAGCTGAACTGTGACAAGGAATGCAGAGCTGCAGACTTCTGTATTTCTGAAGGATTGTGCTTTGCGTGGCGTATTTGGAAACTGGTCTGGCTTGGCTTGGCAGAGGGAGGCAGGGCTATTAATTTTGGGGTGGTTTAAAGGGAGCAGGACTTAACAGCAGAAATCTGCCATTATTCTAAATTTCTATAACTTTTAAATAACTCCTTTCCTTTTGCACCAAGCTCTTCCCTCGGGAGTCACCCTTCTTGGCGGTGGGCAATTGAACCCCATAGCTATTCTAGAACACCATTCGCTGCGTTTTGTAACAAACTTAATAATGAAAAAAAAAAAAAAAAAGAAGAAGAAGGAAGAAGAAGAAGAAGTAGGAGGGGGAGGGGGAGGAAAAGAAAAGAAAAGAAAAAAAGAAAAGAAAAAGGAAAGTTTTGGAAGCAATGAGCCCACTTAAGAACTGTTTCAAAGTTACACTATAGTTCCTTTTTTTTTTTTCTTCCATAGTAAATTTCATTTCAGTGCCACATGTGAAGGACAAACTAATTAAAAAAGACCCTACACTATACTTCTTTAAATAGGCTCAATTAACTCTTCACTTGGGAACGTGAGCATGCTGTTCCTTTTGGTTATGGTTTCAAACTCGTAACTCCCTCATGCTTCCTGGTTTCCTCCAACAAAATTTGTAGATCTTCACCCTAATTTTTCTTCTTCAAAGAAATATGCCCTAATTATAATTTAAATAAAATTTTCTAAATAAAAACAGAAAATTTCTGCTTTCTCTCTCCTTGCTGTAGTTGTTTCTGTCTAATAGATTGCATTTTTAATATACAATTGACCCTTGAACAATGCAAGTATTAAGGGTGCCAACTCCTAGTGTAGCCAAAAATATGTGCATAAATTTTGACTCCCCAAAATTTTAACTACTAACAACTTCCTTTTGAGTGGCAGTCTTACTCTAACATAAACATTAATTGACACATATTTTATACGTTGTATGTATTACATGCTGTGGTCTCACAATGGCATAAGCTAGAGAAAATAAAATATTGTTAAGAAAATCATAAGAAAGAAAATACACTTATAGCATTTATTGAAAAAATTCACATATAAGTGAACCCACACAATTCAAACCCATGTTGTTCAAGGGTCAGCTCTAAATCCATGTTTTAATATTTAGCTAGTTCTTTAATGCCAATATCCCCTGTAACATTTTAATATCCATGGAGAAATAATATCTGTCTGTTTCGTTCTTCACTATAGTCCTCAGAGCAAGCATAGCCATAAAAACATTAGACACTCACTATATGATTCTCACCTGAATAAATGGTTGCACAGTTCAGACTCCCCTTTAAAGCACAGGTTCCCATGTTTGCCCACTTAGGAGTATTTTATTCAAAATTGATATTTTTTTCGAGAGGGAATTGCAGCATAGCGCCATTGTTATTATTTTAATAAAAAGTGAGAAAACTTACAGACTTTTCAAACCCTTAGCTTTTATGCTCTCCTTTGGGCAACACTCCTTTAGATGATGACAGCATGAAATTGGTCCAGCACTCAAGTCTTCTTTCTGCAGATTATTTCTAAGGATAAATCAGCAGGCTTGAATAATTCTTTTCTTTAGTAAGTACTGCGGGACTAGTAATCCAATTACTCAAGGGGCTTTTGTGACATTAAGTGAGGCAATTCAAGAAATCACTAACAATATCCACCTTCAAGAGCTCAAAGTGTATTATACTTAAAACTTGAATGCTTTGCTTCTTACTTTCTCTTTTTCTTTTCTTTTGTTGGGGGTGGTATTTAAGTATAGATATTTTCAAGGTAAGGTAACTTAATGTTTTTATGTGATGCTGTCCTTGATGGTGTGAAGAAATTCAGAGCCCCTGAAGTTTCTGCGAAGAAACAGTTGGCTCTGGATCCTTGTCTGTTAGGACAGGTAAGCAGAGCACATTCCAGGGACTCTACCCGTATTATTTCCTTCAACCATAAAATATCTTCAAACATGGAATTATATGCTCATCTTGCAGATGAGAAAAATTAAGATTTAAGGTTTAATTATGATGTCTAATATACTCAGCATGATCCATTTATTAAATCTTTCTTCTTTTGGCTTACCCACTCAAAAATACCAGAGCCATGTGTAAACAAAAAGAGGATTTACTCATTCTACAGGGGAAGATGGGAAACACATTAATAAGATATCTTAGTTTTAATTATAGTGAAAGTAATTATATATGGCATACAAAGAAGTATTAAGAGTTATAAAATAAGGTGTGTATAAATAATGTACATACATGGATAGGTGAGGAAAGTGGAAAAACTGGGCTATTTCAGATACTATATTAAGGAAAGTTGCTTCTACAATTTTCCAATTGAAATAGAGATTTCAATGAAATGAAAGAGAGAATGAACTGTGAAACTACCCAGGGCAGTGGTTCTCCAGACACCAGAACAGAAATGGTAACGTCACTAAAAGACAAATAAGTTTGGCAATTAAAGAACAGCAAACTGGCCTGTAACACATAGAATGGTGGCACATGAGGTCAGAAACAGGCCTTTAAGTTCTGGGTCTTCAATAGCCATAGAAATAACTTTAAATATTTTTCTAAGCTTGATAAATGGCATGAGGTTTTAAGCCATAAATAGTCATGATTCTGTTTTCTAATAAGAGCTTTTATTGAGATATATTGATATAAATTTTACCATTTCAAAATGTGTAGTTTGGTGGTTGTTAGTACGTTCACAGGGTTATGCAATCACCGCTGCTATATAATTTATAATATCTCATCATCCCACAAAAGAAACCCAGTGCCCACTTCCAGTTATTCCCCACTGCCCCCCTTACTGCAAACCCTGGTAATCACTAATATTTCAGTTAAATTTATATATCTGAGTGATTGTTTAATGTCTCTCTCTCCCCACTAAACTATGAAATTCGTAAAAATGAAGAAAAATGCATGGCATATAATAATCATGCAATAAATATTTGTGGTATAAGCAAATGTATTATGCAAAAATATACTTCTTAAAAATTTCTAATTAAATTATACTTGCAGTTGTACCCTATTAGTCCCATTTACCTCCTAGCAATTTGTAGAGTATTTGTGCAATTTATTGGAATTTTCTAAAACCATTTTTTCTAGAAAAAGTTATATATAAGCATATTCCTTATACATTAAACTCACATTTCAAGTAAAGTACAATTTTAATCTCAACTTAAGTCTTGTCTTTCACTCAGTGAACAATTTTCCTATAGGTGACATTTATCAGAAATATTATACAAATAGCATTTTTGGTTTTTCAATAAAATGGCCAATTTCACCATGGCTTGGACACTAATGAATATAACACTATACTATTAAACACATAATATTCTTGATATATTCATTACTTCCTGTGTTCTCTGAGGAGAACTGAATTTGAATTTTTCATTACGGTAATTTTTCAAAGTAAAAAGAAATTTTTTTTTTAAAAATCTGCTTTTTATTTATATATCTTTATTTTATTGTTATTGACTATACAGTGATGAATTGAGAAAGACAAATTTTGGATGAGATGAAGAAAGTGGAAATGGGCTATGTCCGTCCTCCAATATCAGGACACGCTGCTGCTTCCTGTCAGAGAGCAGATGTGCAGTTAGTTTGGTCGGCAGTAAAAATATTTGTCTACATTCTGGACTTTGAGTTTTGCTTACATATAATAGAAGCCATGAATATTACAGACATGAATTCTGAAGTTTACTGAACATGTAGAAAAACGAATGGAAGATGTTAGGATTACTATGAAGACTTGGATTATGTGGTGAACTGAAGACATTACAGACCATTCAGATGTAGAAGTTACTGCTTTTATGCAGAAATACAGCCCCAATATCAGCATATCTTCTGATTTTAAGAAAACAAACAAACTGGAAATTTAAATCATTTAAATTTGGTACTCTCTATCTTAAATGTTATAGATCAATTAAAAAAATACCAACACTATATTTCCTAACATTCTGTGATACCAGCAACATTTCTTTGGGCCAGTTTATACTATACATGAGATCTGATCTACTTTATTGTCTTTGAGAAAGTGTTTTATTTATTATTATTTTTTTTTATTCAGTGGCATGGCAAATGAATCACAGTGGATGAGATTGGAAAGAGTTTTAAAAAGTAAAATAGTGCTTCTTTGGGAAAAGGCTCAAAGACCTTTGAATAAGAAGCAAGGGGATAATTAAAAGAAGAAAGTGCTTTATATTGCATACAAAATTCCTCCTCATATAATAGAGGCAATTCTGTCTTTATCTACAGTATTGCTGCCTAAAGCCCCAAGGAAGACATCTCTGAGCTCCTGTGGGTATTGAACCTTATCACTGGCATGCAAAAGTATTAGCCTTCGGCAGAAAGGGAGGAGTGAGAATTAAATCTTCAAAATAGCTTCAATTATAGCAGTAGGATTAATATGTACTATTTCTCTCTGAGTTCTCACATGGATTTAAGATCTATTGCTCTTTTGCTTTTTTTTTTTTTTCCCCCATAAAGTTTTAAAGTGTGTCTTCCTTTCATGAAGAAAACAGCATTATCCTTAATTAGAACTCCGGAGAGAGCTTTAGAAGTCTGTAGTTCAGATTGTAGTGTTTGAGTCTTTCCATTTATTTAAGCTCATACTGCCAAGTTTCTGATTTTGTTTCAAGATTGGTAACTTGAGGGGATAAGAATCAATTTAATTTCAAGTGCTTGGATAGCTTTCAATATGGTTTATAATGATAGCTCCTTAACCAGCTACACAGACATTAAGATTTTGCTATGTCAGTAACAACAGCAAGACAGACAGATTCACTGAAAATTTATGAAACTTTTTGTAAGATGTAGTCATTAAATAAAGACCTCATAAAATGACTTGTTCTGTAGACACTGAGTCTTAAAAATTACCTAAGTAAAAAAAAAAAAGTTCAATGGATGAAAGAAATATTTTGCTATAAAAGCAAATATAAGCAACCTATACAATCAGATGAGCATACATAATTAAGGAGACTTGGTTTCTAGTTCTGCATCTTCTATTGACTTTGAACAAGTAACTTTACAGCTCAACAAATTCAAATTTATAATTTAAAAAGGTAAGTTTGAATGTGTCCTCTCCAAAGTCCTCTTTAATCCTATAATTTTGCGATTCTAGGTTCCATTTTCTGCAGTAAGATGCTACAGTTGTGAAAGGCTTTGTCAAAGAGATAAAGAGGTGCGCATCAAAATTTCCAACCAACCCCTTGCATCTACCATGACTCTGGAAATATTATCTCCTTTTCCAAACTTCATTTTTTATCTGAAAAATTTAGAATTATAGTATTTTCTATTTTAGAGATTATTATGAGGATTAAATGGAAAATAGAATAGTATATAAAGAATTCAAACCAAGCTTGATACATCAAATATGTCAAAAAAAAAGTAAATATAACTTCTATGGAACCAGGTCTCTAGAATCTCCTTGTCATTGGGATGTCAAATCCAAGGCTAAAATATAATCTTAACATACTCAGAGTTATTTTTGCTTGTCTTAAACTCTGAAAGTAAGCAGAATTTCATGTGTGCATGCATGTGTGTTGCAGGGTGATTTTTCAATTTTACCTCATATGCTTGCAAATCCAAGCAGGAAGTCAGCAGCATCTTAGTGGTAGTGACACATGATAATAAGTCTCAGTATACATCCCAATGTTCATAGCAGCACAATTCATAATAGCCAAGTGTTGGAAGCAACCTAAGTGTCCATCGGTAAATCAGTGGATTAAAAACCTATGGTACATTTATACAATGGAATATTACACAGCAGAAAAAAGATGAAGCTCCTACCCTTTGTGACAGCATGGATGATCTGGAGAGCATTATACTAAGTGAAATAAGCCAGACAGTGAAAGACAAATACCATACGATCTCACCTACAAGTGGAACCTAATCAATCAAACAAGCAAGCAAGCAAAATATAACCAGAGACATTGAAATAAAGAACAAACTGACAGTAACCAGAGGGGAGGGGAGAGGGAATAAAAGGGGAAAAGGGAAAGGGTTTTCAAGAAACATGTATAAAGGACCCATGGACAAAGCCAAACGGGGGTAGGATTGAGGGTGGGAGGTGGGGATGGGTTGGGTGGGGTGGAGTGGTGGCGGAAAATGGAAACAACTGTTATTGAACAACATAAAAAAAATTTGGAAAACAAAAAAAATTGTATAAAAATTAAAACAAAATACAACCATTAAAGGAGGGAGAAGAAAAGTAAAACCAGTCCACATAGAATCACTACTCTATGGAACTTTAAATCCTTAAACAGTATTAGTGTAGGGCTTCCCAAACTTTTATATGCACTGCTGAGACAAGTCTCTCCTGCTAAGCTACCTTTTATTATTGCTATGCTATCTATGTACCACAGCACAGCATCTTTTTCTCACATTCATGACATGTTTTCAGTTCTAATTTTTCTAAATCTTGTTCAAGAACCATGCCTACAGTTGTCCCAATCACCAGATTATTTGTCAGGCCTTGAATGTTAGGAAAGTGCTGGAGCCTTCAAGAAGATCCTGTCACTGACCTTTTTCCCTTCCCAGGATTGCCTTTAATTTCTTTGAAAGCCAGTTGTCTTTAAGGACAGATTAATGAAAAGAGAAAGTTCAATCTGTAATTTCAACAGACCATTTTCTACCTTTTATTTAGCTAACTCACATTTGCCATATACATCTGTTTTTCCCTTTAGAACAAGCACTCTCAAACTGGGTATTTAGAACAAGCACTCTGGAAGGGGAAAAAAAAGTAATTTCAAATTCAGCATAATCTTTGTAATATTGCTCTTTCTGGTAGGATTTCTAGAAACATATCAACTTGTACAACATCCTGTTTTAGTCCATTTATTATAAGTGCAAGGTTTAGGAAGCTACAGTGAAAATACTTTCATAGGCAACCAAGTACCAGGTCCAAATTCTTTCACCAAAACCCCAGTTCCAGTGAGACAGAGCCATAATGTTCTGGCTTCTGTTACTTGTTCTATTATAAGCTGAATTCTTTCCTTCTATTTTTAGAAGACTGAAAAGGGGAACCTTGTCAAAATAATAGTCATCCCTTCATCTCTCTCATCACATGCACTTGTTGCTGTTCTAATTTCATTTCCAACACTTAAAGGGAAAAACAATAATCTTTTCTTTTTAGGCGACCCTTTAGGAGGATGAAAATGACCAAAACTTTTAATTTTGACACAATGGCCGCACTCAAGCCCTGCAGTGCTCAGAACCTAGGAAAGGTATTTTTCTTCATATTCCATCACTTTAACTTGAAAATAGAAGAAAACACAAAAGTCTTTGGGTTCATAAATTGTCGCTGGGATTTCGTCCGGGAAAATCCGTGGGTGACTGTAACCCAATGCGTAAAAGAATCTCACACCAAGACACGCTGGGAGAAAAGAGTCTGGAGCCACGGGACTATTTCCTTTATCTCAGGGAAAAGGCCCTGGGTGTAGCTCAGCCGGGCTTTTTATTAGAAGCTGTAGGACACATTTACATTGGATTGATTATTCATGGACTTATGCAGAACAGGGGTTTTTAGTTGGGTCATGAGGATATATGGGAAGGGAATAGATAAGGGGTAGGTTTACTCAGTAAGGTAAACATTTAGGGTACAGAGCATTAGGTTGTAAATTCAGGTCTGATGGCAGACAGGACCAGGGTAGTACATTAAACAGGAGACAAGTAAATTGAGGGTAAGCTAACTAGGGCTGTTAACTATTAGGAGACAGAGAAGAATTTCATGGACTCATTAACTTAAGTCTCTTGACTCCGGGAGGGAGAGACTCAGCAAGTCAGAGAATTTTTTTAAGATACATTTTTGTCAAATTCCCATTAGAGAATTCTTTTTCCACCAACATGATCCACGCTTATCCACACGGGAATAATTTTTCCTCACGCGGAGCTGAGCTCTGCATGCATGAATCTCAGGACTGCGTGTTTTCACACGTGTGGAAAGAATTCCCACAATAAATTGATAATTTTTTTCTCTTACATATACTTCTAAATTACTTCGATTACAGTTATTGTCACAACTCAGTAAATAAGTATTTGAAAGTAGCAAAGCATGAGAAGCAAGTTGCTTTTGGAAAAATATTTTTAAACATACCTATGACCAAAAACGAAGTGCATTAAGATAAATTTTACATTTTACTAATCATTTATTCAACTTTACTTTGTAAGAACACTACCTCAAAAAAACTGATAAAATTATAAACAGAAATAAATAACCCATCCTTACTATGTCTCCATTATAATTAAATTTGCTATCACGTGTCTGCTTAAACTATTTCAGGGTCTGAGAATTGTTAAGGGCTATAGAAATATTAAAGAAAAAGGTAACAAGAATACACATAAGGCATGACTATTACTCCAGGAAGTCTGTCTTGAAAAAGTCCAGTCATTGTTAATGTAATGGGAATGGTTTGTGTGACATCAGTGTAACCTGGCAGTCAAGGAGAGTGAACTGCAGTGTGTCTGTGTGAACAATGACAACTTCACTGTACTAGTCAGCGAGGGCGATACTCATCGGTGAGTGAGCATGTGTACTGTGTGGCCATGGTATTCATAATGACTGAATGAGTAGAACAACAAATCTGCATCAGATTTTGCATTAAGCTTGAACATTCCCCCACAGAAACTATTTGGATGATTCAGAAGGCTTTTGGGGACAATACAATGAGTGCAGATAAAAAGCAGGGCACAAACACTTCCAAGATGGTCGAGAACCTGTTGAAAATGATCCACATTCTGGAAGGACTACAACAAGCAGAGCACCTGAGAATGTTGGACGTGTATGGGCTGTAATCAGCAATGATTGGCGACCGACAGTGCAAGAACTAGAAGCTGATCTTAGGATTCCTAAAACACTGTGTCCAAGATTTTGACACAGGATCTCGGCATGAAACATGTCATGGCAAAATTCGTTCAGTGGAGTTTGATACTACAACAGAAGGAACACCATGCTGCAGTTGCCACTAACTTGATTCAAACCACTATCAAGTGAACCAGATTTCCTCCAGAAGGTCATAACTAGAGATGACTCATGGGTCTACAGCTATGATCTGGAAACAAAGGTCCAGTTGTCCCAGTGAAAATCTCCTGGTTCTCCATGCCTGAAAAGGGCATGGAAAAGTTGCAGCAAGATCAAGACCATGTTAATTGTGGGTTTTTTTTTTTTTTTTTTTTTTTTTTTTGTGAAGGTGTTGTCCATCATGGGTATGCCCTTCCAAGCCAAACAATTAATAAGGTACACTACCTCAATATTCTTTGTCAATTGAGAGATGCAATAGGACAAAAACGTCCTCGGCTATGGGCAACTGGTGATTGGCAATTTCATCATGACAATGACCCCACACATGCATCATATCTTGTGTAGAATTGTTGATGAAACATTAAATCACCTAGGTGTCTCAGTCCCCCTGCAGCCCAGATGTGGAGCCCTAGAACTTCAGGTTTTTCCCAAAACTAAAATCATGTTGAAGAGAAGAGATTGTGGACCACTGATGAAATTCAGGAAAATACGGCAGGGCAGCTGATAGCAATTCCAACAAAGGATTTTACAGAGTGTTTTAAATAAAGGAAGAGATGTTGGGAGAACTGTGTGAGGCCCCAAGGTACCTTCTTTGAAGGGGACCAAGGCATGATTGACCTATGCACAATGTCTCTGGTATCTTCTTCAATAAATGTCTCTATTTTTCATATTACATGGCAGGATACTTTCTGGACAGGCTACATATATATTTGAACACACGTATATATATATATATATATATATATATATATATATATATATATATATATATATACATACAAACACACACACAATTGAAAATTAATGTTAATTAAGAAGGAAATGATGAATGACCTTATAGAGTGTGAATCTAGTCATAATTAAGAGTTTAAGGTGTGGCTTTATTCAATTAGAATAGGTATTGTCAAACGTTTTCTTCAAAAGAAGAAATTATAAATATGCTTTGTGAATCCTAAGTTTGCAAGTACTAAATTCTGTTGCTATAATGCAAATGTATACCTATAGAAAATCACCCTACACAAATTAGCATAGCTGTATTCCAATAAAACTTTATTTACGTACATTATTATTTGAATTCCATACTTTTTCATGTAATGGGTTATTAGTATTCTTTCTATTTTTTCCAAACATTTAAAAATGTAAAATCCAATGGCAAACTGGAATCAGCCTGTGGACCACATAGTTTGTCTAGCACTGAATTGGAACATTAATTTTTAGGGAAGAAAGGATATTGGCAATGTCTTCATTCTAAGAAAGCAATCTGTGTTAGGAGTAGGCAAACTGATATAGGGCCATGTTTCTGTGTCATGGAATAATGGATTGTAGAGATATGTATCCTGTGCACAAGTAAAAATGTGTCTTTTTGTCCAATAAGATTTTCTTTTTTAAAACTACTTTTTAAATTTTTTGATTGCAGTTGACATAAAATATTATGTTATTTCAGGTGTACAACAGTGATTAGACACTTATGTGACTTATGAGACAAGATGCTCTTTTTCTACCTTGTTCTCTAGGCATTTTCCAGCCTTTATTCTCTGCAACCTGTCCTTTAGTATTGCTTTGGATATCTAAACTCGTTAAGCTCTCTCTCTTTTCTTCTTAGGTCCTATATTTTCTTTTTGCTTACATATGTTTTAGCCAAAGTTCAAATATTAGAAAGGTAACCTAACATTAGCTAAACAGATTTATCTAAATTGAATTTCACAGGAAACAAGCAGATGCTATTTATCAAAGTTTTTAGGGCAGTGTCAATTTAAAGTATTAAATACTCTGCCTTCAATAACTTTGAACATGTAATTTTCTGTTTAAGTGGTATTAATTTTAACTCACATATCAATGGTCAGACTAAGTGTGCTATTATTGATTTTACTCAGAAGATGGGCACAAAATAATTTATTCTTTTTCTTTTATGAAAATATACTTCCTTTTCCCTTCTTTCTTTTTTTGTTTCTCCTTACATCATACTTGATTTATTTGCCCACATGGTAGATGAAGCATTTTATTTTAAAAAGAAAGTCTTTTTATTGAAATCATTCCAAATACATCTGCTTTCAAGGATATCTTACCAGACAGTCGCCTTCCCACACAGGAACACTGGAGCAAAATATAACAACTGTTGACACAGAAGAAGTGAGGAAGTTGCAAGGTTGGTTAAAAAAAATCAAGGTAAACGAACAGTTGGGAATAATCCAGACACATATATCCAGTATAGGAATCTAACAGATATATTTTGAATAAACATTTTAAAATACAGGGTTTGGCCTGGCTGGTGTAGCTCAGTGGATTGAGCATGGGCTGGGAACCAGAGGGTCCCGGTTCGATTCCCAGTTGGGGCACATGCCTGGGTTGCAGGCCGAGTCCCCAGTGAGGGCCATGTGAGAGGCAACCACACATTGCTGTTTCTCTCCCTTTCTTTCTCCCTCCCTTCCCCTCTGTCTAAAAATAAATAAATAAATAAATAAATAAATCTTTAAAAAAATAAAAATAAAATAAAATACAGGGTTTGAGTTTTCATCAATTTAATGTTAAATGTAGAATAATTAAATCAATAGTATTTCTATTTTGAAATATTATATGCTATGTAGCAATTCATGCTACTAAAGAAAAATATCATTCCTGACATTACCACTATTTCTGGGAAGACAATACTAAAGTGACAAGATTTATGAATATAAAGATTCAATCTTTCTAATTTTCTGATTAGAATAAACAATAACCTACTATTAAGAAAATCAAATGAAGCAAATAAAATACATTTTCCAAAACCAGTCAATACAGTAACTTTAGCAAAACAAGATAAAATAAATCTAGCCAATCACTGAATTATTTTATTAAAAAAGAAGGGTATTACATAGAGGGATATTTTTCTCTCTATATCTTTGAATTTATGAATATATATGTGTTAAGCAGAGAAAGCATATGTGAAAGTTATTTTTTACTTTTAGTTATCTTTATTCTCAAGTATGCACTATATTAAATAAAAAAGACTTTTGTGTTATATAATAAAATGTTACTTTGGCATTATTTTTGGAGAAGTTGTAGGCTCACAGAGATATTTGGCAGGAAGGACAGAGATTTTTTATGTGCCCCCTGCCGCCACACATGCGTAGACCCCCATTATCAACATCACCATCAGAGCAGTGTTCGTTACATTTGATGAACGTACACTGAGACATCTTATCGCCTAAAGGCCATAGTTTAAGGAGGGTCCACTCTTGATGTAGTAAATTCCATGCATTTGGACAAATTTATGATGATGTGCATCCACCATTATGGTATAGTACAGAGCAGTTTTATCTACCTAAAAATCTTCTGTGCTCCAATTTTTCATCCCTTCCTCCTTACTAACCTTTGGGAATCACTGATCTTTTTATTTTGTCTCCATAGCTTTACCTTTTCCAGAATGTCATGTAATTGTAATTATATAGTATGTTGTCTATCTTAGAATCATATAATTTCAAAATCCAAACCACAAAGTTCTAGGTATCTCATGAACCTTTTTTTTCCCCCTTCGTTTATAATCTTCAAACTTTCTGATTCAGAATAACCTGGAACTCTTTTATGAAAAAGTATGCTATTCCACATATATACTTTTGACAGGTTTTACAAAATACTTAAAAATCTGCATTCTAGACAAATATCCTAAGTGATTCACATGCATATCAATTTTTGAGAACCATGGTTCTAATCCCTATTGCCTACTGCCCTCTATTCTCCTTTTGCCTACTGTCTTACTTTTCATTAGCTATAATTGTCTACCAGTTCTATCAGATGAACCATTATTTTCAGGATTTTCCTCAAATTATATGAATATATGTAGCTTTGAAAAAATTACTGGACCCACTGGGTGGCTCAGTTGGTTGAAATGTCATCCTGTGCACCAAAAAGGTTGTGGGTTTGATCCCATCTTGGGGCACATACAGGAGGCAATTCATTGATTGATGTTTCTTACTTTTCTCTTCTTCTCTTTCTCCCTCTCTCAAATCAATAAGCATGTCATTAGGTAAGGAAAAACAAAACAAAACTAGACCTGGACCAGGACTAAAAATTAGAATAAGAATCTCAGGTTGGTAGGGCCTAAGCATCCATATTTTTTTAAAGCTACCAAAAGATTATAATCTGCAAATGGTGTTAAGAACTTCAGTCTTAAGCCATTTTCTGTATTGCAAGCAAAGTTATCTTTCTAAAACATAAACATTTTAAAGCACAGTCAATGGCTCAATATCAACTTAGTTATAAACTTTAAATTCTATGATATAATCAGTTCCCGCTCTGGACCCTGCCTTCCATTCCAGAATGACCTACACATTTAACCTTCTAAAATAAAGGATCCAGTCCTGGCTAGTGTGTCTCAATGGACTGAGTGCCAGTCTGCAAACCAAAGGGTAGCTTGCTTGATTCTCAGTCAAGGCACAGTCCTAGGCTGCAGGCCAGGTCACCATTAGAGTGTGCATGAGAGGCAACCACACATTGAGGTTTCTGTCCCACTCTTTCCCCCTCCCTTCCCCTCTTTATAAAAATAAAATAAATAAAATCTTTAACTTTTTGAAATACAATGTCTGTCAGAAGTAACACCTGCCTGAGTGTGGTTGGTAGGGTAATAATATGGGTGTAATAATTTATAGTTTTAATTTGAACATTTCACCTAAAATGTCATATGGTGTTCTTGAGTATGATATTGTTATTTTACAGAATTACATGCTTATGATTTTGTACTAAAATAATTTTTAATAAAAAGGGGGTATTATTGGTGCTGGACCCTGTATTATTGTTTCTTGTGATTTCCAGAGCAAGCAAAGTTGTTACAAGCTACTGCTTTGTCCACTTTCTCCTCTCTGCTTAGGATGTCTTGTCCCATATTGTCTAGCTGGTATATTTTCACTATTCATTCAAACCTGCACAAACTTTATTTCATCAGTAAAATCTTCTCAAATTCTCTCCATGTATATCTTTTCATTATGCAATTAGGATAGCACTGATTTGTACTTACTGCTTTATAATCATTTTCATACATATGTCTCTATGTTGTTAGAGAGCATGGAAGCACATTATAGTATTCTACAGTGCGTAAAGTGTAGTGGATGCTCAGTAAATATATATTAAATTAATGAAACTGTATTTTAAATGTCTACTTGTTCCTAAGGTTAATTTTGGGAACATGGCATTCATAAATAGCTCTTTTCAAATTGTGACCCAACTCTCCCAAAGTTCTTGGGTCCAGCTCTTTACATGGGATATGGTGGGGCAGAAAATATGCTTAGTTGACAGTAACCATGGCTTTTCACTCTCTCTTCAAACAGAACAGACCCGTTTTTACCTGTCTTATTAATAGGGGTTCCAGATTATTGTTTCCCAGCCTGCTGAAGTGACCTTCTTACCTTAAATAATTAGTAAACTGGACAACATATGTAAAATAATTACATATAGATATTAAAAATAAATAATACAAAAAGAGGGAAGGATAAAAAGAAATGTCCTATCCTTAGCTTACTCCCTAGATGTAGTTTTTAGGCTGCAGTACTGAGAGGTGGAATCCCAACAGAACCTCGTAATACAAGTAAGTTTAAAGACAGAGATGGGAGACTGGAAAAGCTAAGTAAGATGTAGTTTTCAGGGAAGAGTAGGAAAAATAATATATCTCTATTGAGATCCATATACCTACAGAGGAAACTGATCAACTTTTTGTATGTGTGGGAAGAAGCTAGCTTAGGATGGGTAATGGACCACAGAAAAACAGTAGGACAGATAGTTCCAAGCCCCCACACATGATTTTAAAGGACTCATGTTCACACCAGCAAGAGTAAAGACCTCAGAGCATGTGATACATTGGGTTACGTCACACAGGAGTGAAATTCTGCTATTAAGGTGATTTGGAGGTAGGGATGGCTGGGTGGGTCGGAGGGGAGGGCGGAAAATAGAGACAATTGTACTTGAACAACAATAAAAAAGAGAAAATAAAAATGCTTGTTAATAACAGTGGCTTACATGGTAATAATTATATTTTTATCCCTCATAAAGAAATCAAGAGGAAGTCGGTCTATGACATCTCCTCTGTCTAGGCCATTATTCATATATGACTTTTTTACTTAAGGTCATTGCATTGCCACAAGATGCTTACTGAGGACCTCAACATTATTTTTGGCATCAAGATAATGAGAGGGGGAGTCAGGTAAGGGAAATAGAGGACTTGTTAACTAAATATTGATCTCTTTCAGAAATATTCTCATAAGCTTTAATTAATGCCTTCCATATACATTTCATTCACTTCTAGTGGCAAGGAAAGCTGCAAATATATATATATATATATAAAATAAATACATAAATAAATCTATTTATGGTGGATTTTATATAAATATATATAAGTTGACATATTGTCACATGAAGTAAAGCTGGTGTTGTGTCACTAAGGAAGAGAAAGAGATAGATGGGTATTGAGTAGGTAGCTGTCTTTGCCTGCCACAGGATTAGACTACATTTGCCATCTGTCTTGCTGACTTCTTTTTATCTCAATGGGAGGAACCAATTCTAACACTTGTAAGTTGAATTTTGAAGAAAGTAGTTTATGAGCTTTATTACATTTTTCCCTAACTATAGGCATCATTAATATTTAACTGTCATTAAAATCTGGTAAAAAAAAAAAAAACGTAACAAGAGCATTTGTTCTTTAAGTGACTCGTCTAAAGATTTTTGAAAAGAACTATGGCATGCAATCTTTACATAAGGAAAAATCTTTTGTTTGTGTTCCAACATGTTTTAACATTCTACTGTTTTTTGTTTAGGAAATCAGTTCAGCAACGATGTAAAGTTTAGCACCCCAGGCAGATCAAGATGAATGTGGCCATTCCTGTTAAATAGGGCACTGTTTGCTCTATGTAAAGAAGATATATTACCAGGGTGGAATGATATATATATCGCTGCAACATCTTGTAACCACACTCCATTAGAAAAGATTACCACCACAATGCTGCATGGTCTAAATTAGGTTCTTATTCTTTAGAGCACAGGGGTGAGAAAGAGGCCAGCTGCCAGGACAGCATGACCCAGTCTGCTGCTCTGCCTGACCTACGTCAGGAGTAATCTCCATCGAAGCTGCAATGGACACCATGTTAGCCGGGCACTTCTAACACCGGTGACTCGTTATAGCACTGGGTCTAAAAATAACAAATGTCCATCAGTGTCAGTGCGTGAAAAATTAAATTTCCCTGGAGTTTTAAAAGAATTGTGAGCCAGACTAATGCCATGAAGTCTTGTGATTACAATTTGTTTATAGTGGAACAGAAAGTTGTCAGTCTTCTCACTAACATTTTACCATTTTTTCTGGGAAATGATAGAATAGTTTTCAAAAATATTCATCCACTTTTACCACAAACACCTGTATATGCATACAAGAGTTTTTTAAGAGTGTGTTTGTTTGAAATAATTTACCACCTGATAATTGTTCTCTTCATCTTTTAGAGTCAACTAACAATGTATATATTCCTAAATATACATGTCTTTTATGAAGAAGAGGTTTAATAAATAGCTACATTTAAAGTCTCGGCTAAAATTATGCTGAGGTCATTGATTTATTTGGGGATAAGTACTCTTAACTAATGAACCTAAAATTTAATCTTAGGATAGCAAAGAAGATTTCACAAATGAGTCCTCAGCATAATCCAGCTTGATTCATAGCAGTTATAGGGGAGAACACGGAAATTTAAAGATTTAAATGGAACTTGCTTTAGAATAACTTTTTCAGATTCACTAAACTGAGATTTTATTAACTGGCTATTTGGAGTAAATCTGTATTAACAAAATTAAAAAGTAATTAGCCCCAATAATAGGGATAATTAATGCAAATTATCAAGCCAAAAATTTAAAAAAGTAAATAGCTTAAAATATTTGATGAAATTTTCTTCTCATAGGAGTTAAACATGAATTCTTATTTACAAACATTAGTAAAGGATAACTGTTGATTCTTGGAAATAAAAGACTTGAAACAAAGGACATCTTAGCTACATTCTTAGGTAAAACAATCAAAGGGAGAAGATGACTTGAGAAAGACATTCAAAGAATAAAATAAGAACTGAATGTAAACTAGCTTACCATAATAGGTAATGATTTGAAGGAAATTTTTAAAAGAGGTCTACAAAATACAACAGATAAAAGACGAAATTTTCCATTGTTTTTAGATGTACAGGTACACCTCACTCAGTTATGTGTAATACATACTTATAGGTAATACAGAAGATACAGAGGTGGATAAAAAACTAAAAGCTACGCACACTGCATTAAATGGTTTAAGATATGAGAAAGAATACGCACACTGAGTGGTAGAGATTATGGGTTGTCAAGACAGGAAGAAAGTGAGAGAAATCTTACAGATATCTAACAAGAGACTCTTCTAGGCAGAAGAAACGATCTTTGAAATAGCAGAGTGAATGACAAGTAGGAAGAATAGCTAGAAGGTATGTGAAGCTGATATAGAGTGAGTAGGTAAGACAGGAAAAGAGAAGGTCAGTGAGGTAACCATGAATCATCATTTGGGGTTTGGGCCATGATAACACTTTGGGTTTTGAATTTAACTCCAAATTTTAATCTAACAGTTTTTAAAATATCACTCTAGCTTCCTGTTTTAGTCAGTTCCAGCTTTTACAAAAAAACACAATCAATTGAGTATTTTAAACAATGTTTATTTCTCACTTTCTGGAGTCAGAAAGTCTGAGGTGACAGGGCCAGCCTGACAGGGCCTTGTTAGGGTTGTCTTCCTTGTTTACAGATGGTCACCTTCTCTCATGATAGGGAGATCGTGAGTCCCTTCCTCAACCTATCATGAGGGTCTCACCATCATGACTCCATTAAACCTAATTACCTCCCAAAGACCTCCACCTCCAAATACCATCACACTGGGGCTTAAGACTTCAACATAAGGGTTTCGAAGAGAAACAAACACTTTGTTCAGAACACTACTATAAAAAAAAAAAGAATAGACTGTGTGGGGCTATGAGAAAGAGGTATGTCTCAATGGGAAAGAAATTAATTAGGAACTATTCTAAGTATCTAGCTTCTACTCAATAAAAGATAATGGTCCATGCCACAGTTGTACTGTAAGTAGTAGTGAGAACTGGCCAGTCTCTATACCTATTTGAATGTCCAGTTGACAGTCTTTGCCAAATTATTATTGTGGTACATTTATACGATGGAATACTATGCAGCAAAAGAAAGAAGGAACTCCTGCCCTTTGCAACAGCATGGATGGAACTGGAGAGCATTATGCTAAGTGAAATAGGACAGGCGGTGAAAGAAAAATACCATATGATCTCACCTATAAGTGGTACCTAATAATAAAACAAACAAGTGAAAAAATAGAACCAGAGACATGGAAAGAACAAATTGACAGTAACCAGAGGGAAGGAAGAGGGGGGTAACGGAGGCAAGAAGGGAAAGGGTGGTCAAGGAACACGTATAAAGGACTCATGGACAAAGACAATAGTGGGGAGGATTGAATGTGGGAGGTGGGGGTGTGTAGGGCAGGGGAGAGTAAAGGGGGGGAAGTGGGGACAACCGTAACTGAACAATAATAAAAAAAGGGGGAAAAAGTTAGCTAAAAACATCCTTTTTACCACACTGTCCTCAAAGACAATCCAGATGTAAATTCATAGCCCAGACCAAAAGGTTACAAATAATTAAAAATAACAGCAAATATCAAAAAAATTATTGAATGTGGGGTATAAAAAATGACATCAAGAAATACTCAATTAGCTTTTCTAAGGTTTATTTCCCTCAAATACATAATGCATAATTTATTAACTATAATATGGAATTGTTGTAAAAATTAACTGCCAATGTATAAGAGCAATTAACCTAATTATTATATTTATATGAAATCAATATATAACATATAACATAATTATTATATTATTATATCATAGATCATATACAGCAGCTTAAGATAGATGCTAGCATAAAACTTTTTCAAACTTCTCCAGCAATAAACAATCTCAAGTTGCAGAACTTTGTCTTTCTATATTTGCTATCCCAAATGTTTTGTTCATGTGTCCCTACAGGCAGTTCTCCTATAGCTACTTTCTTCATTAGGCATGAGCAGTTTTAATGTATACATGTTAACTTGTTTTAAAAGTTGTCTAGTTTTTGTTTTATCTCTTCCTATGACTTTGGCTATTCACAGTCCACTTACTTAATGGCTCTTATACAAGTGTTCATCTTACAGAATTTCTTATTCTTGTACGGAGGGATGTGATCAAAGGCAGAGTTTCAAACAGAATGGGTTGGTGGTATGAAGGATCCCAAGGTCTCAGGATTCCCTCAAGCACAGGCAGTTACTGACTCTGGAACCAAACTGTAGGTGCTGAGAGGTGTGTCTCCCATCTGTGTTTACTCAGAAGGGACACTCAGAAGATGATGATATCATATAGTATACTGATCTATGTATTTTTCCAAAGTATGTAATCATTTTAAAAACAAAGAGAAGAAAAATTGTAAAATATTGAATTTATAAATATTTTTATAAAATATTTTCAAATGTCAAAAGATATATTTGAGCTTGTTTTCATGACTATATTTATAGATATCTGTTTCCATATTTATATTAGTATATATTTCTTTATTTTTAATATTTTTATGCTTGAAATGTTTACATGCAATTCCTAATTATGTTTTATTTTTCAAGGATTATTTATTATTCTTGATAGAAACCATAAGTGAGAATATTTTAAAAGTGAAGAAATAGTCTGCTTAGTCTAAAAAGAAATTATATGGCAATCACTATAGGTAAGGATATTTATCAAAACTACATACATGATTTTATGTGAACGAGTAAACTTACAGTTATAGAAAAGATGATGACTCATTTTATAATGTGAGAAAAATAAATAAAAGTAATAGGTTTTATATATTTAACTTTCCTTCAGAAGAAAGGGTTAATTTTTCAAATGTTTATTTTTGCAGTTAAGTTTTTATTCACCCATTTGAACAACTGCCACTTAAAAATATCTTTCACATTTATTTTATTTATATAATTGTAACTTACAAAATAAAATTGGTTTTAATCAACAACTGGAAAAAAACAGGCCAGGAGGATGACATATTTAATTTTAATAAAAAATGAGTCATAATTATATTATAACATTTTGTGCTTGAAAAGTACCTTTCTTCTTTAAAATTTCAAAAGCCAGTAGGTGTAATATAGTGATATAGTACATCCACTGGAGCTAAATCTTTAAACAAATCAATATTCTTGTGATTAAATACTTTAATGAGAACTCTACAAAAACATAGTTTCTATGGTTCAATACCTCAACATTTCTACTTTTATATAATACTGTTTATTCACAGGAGGCTAATAAATCATTATTAGTTTTCCTTACAAATATTTTTCTTTCTTTTTTTTTCACCCTCCCCCTTGGTTCTGTCTATGTGTCCTCTATAGTGGTTCCTGAAAACCCTTCTCCCCCTTGTCCCCTCTCCCCTCCCCTCTGGCTGTTGTTAGATTGTTCTTAATTTTAATGTCTCTGGTTATGTTTTTCTTGCTTTTTTCTTTTGTTGATTATGTTCCAGTTAAAGGTGAGATCGTATGGTATTTGTCCCTCACTGCCTGGCTTATTTCACTTAGCATAATGCTCTCCAGGTCCATCCATGCTATCACGGAGGGTATAAGCTCCTTCTTTCTCTCTGCTGTGTAGAATTCCATTGTGTAAATGTACCATATCTTGATTCCACGCAGCAACATCTTTACTAATATGTCCCCCAGAACAAGGGACATAAAGGAAAGAATAAACAAATGGGACCTCATCAAAATTAAAAGCTTCTGCATGGCTAAAGAAAACAGTATTAAAATAAAAAGAAAACCAACCATATGGGAAAACATATATGCCAATGATACCTCAGACAAGGGTTTGATCTCCAAAATATATAAAGAACTCAAATGACTGCACTCCAGGAAGACAAAAAAACCCAATTAAAAAATGGACAGAAGACTTAAACACGTACTTCCTTTTAAATATTTTTCAAACTGGAGTTCTTATTTCTCTATAAACAAGCTGTGATTAAAAGCAAATAAAACATAAGACAAATTTTAGATATCTACTACAGGATAAAGTATTTACTTTATTAAACTTAGGATTTAATACTACATTATTTTTTGGTAATCTGAAAGAAAATTCCATGTCTGTATATATGTGTTGGTACAAGAGTTTGAAATCCAGATTTCTGAGAGGTTACAATAGCAAAGAGAAGAGAAAAATTCTAATGGAAATCTTTAAATATATTGATAAAGCCCTGGCTGGCATAGCTCAGTGGATTGAGTGTGGGCTGGGAACCAAAGGGTCCCGGTTCAATTCCCAGTCAGGGCACATGCCTGGGTTGCAAGCCAGGTCCCCAGTGAGGGATATGTGAGAGGCGACCATACATTGCTGTTTCTCTCCCTCGCTTTCTCCCTCCCTCCCCCTCTCTCTAAAAAAGAAATAAATAAATAAAATCTTTAAATATATTGATAAAGCCTGTAAGATGATCATATTTATAAAGTTTTACAGATCATTACAAATTATTTCCCCTTTCTAAATATACATTTTAGACTAATATAACAGTTAAAATCATAATTCTATTCAATAACCATTATGATATCAACTGATTAGATCCATAAATCACCTCCACCGTGTCATGATGTCTTCCATGGAGACTCCAGATAACAGAGTTGGCACTCCCAGAGCCCGGAAGTTCAAAGATATAAAAGTTCAAATACTTACCTGTCAAAGTTACTTTGGGATTTAACCTAGGCTAATTTTAGTTTGACAATGTTTAACTTGTTCACAGATTTTAGACCAAGAGCTTTTAACCTGGAGTTCATAAATGTATCTAGGGAATCTGTACACTCAAATGGGAAATATTTTGAAATAAATGATTTTTCCTTAAGTAATCCATAATTAATATTACTCATTACATTTAATTTTGTTAATAGGTAACAACCCAGAGTAGTGTTGGCTGTACAAGAGATGTGAGGCTTGGTCACCTCCATCAAAAGTGTTATATCTTGAAATATCTTTTATATTCATTGCTATGTTAAAATTATAGTAATTGTTAGATTCATTACTAGATATTGTTATTTAATATTTTAGTAAAGAAACACTTATGTTGCTATGTTTCAAATATATGTTTTAATATTTTGTTAACTATTTCAATGTAATTTATACTCATTACAATTTTAGGAATTTCTTGTATGTATTAAAAATTTTATTCTGAGTAAGGATCCATAGACTTCACCAGAATTCCACAATATATAATATAATATTATATAATATTCCATATATATATATAGTCTACATCAACTTTCTTCTACTTCAAGAATTTCCTTCAATGTATTTTGTGGGGCTGTTCTACTGACAATAAGATTACTCAGATTTTATTATCTCAGAAAGTTTTTTTTTATCTCTCCTTCACTTTTTAACATAGGCTTAATATTTTTAAATTTAGATGTACAGAAAAACTAGAAGACATCACAGAGAATTTCAATATACCCTTCACCAATTTTCCATTATTTACAGCTTACTATAGTATAGTGTATTTTGTTAGAATTAGCGTTTCATTATTGATATATTATTACTAAATGAAGCACATGGTTTACTTAGTTTTTCTTATTTTTTGTCTTTTTTCTCATTCAGGATCCCATCTAGATAACACACTACACTTTTTGTCACATCTTCTTAAGCTTCTGTTGCCTGTGATAGTTTCTCAGCTTTTTCTAGTTTTTTATTATCTCAACAGTTTTAAAGAGTATTAATCAGTTAGAGTATAGGATGTCCCTTTGTTGAAATTTGCTTAAAATTTTTCTTGATTAGATTGGGATTATGGATATCAGAGTGGAGAGCCACTGAGATAAAGTGTCATTTTCATCACACTACATCAAGGGTACATACTAACCACATGATTTAGGATGGGTGATGATGATCTTCATTTCCTGTCTGAGGCAGTGATTTTCAGGTTATCTGCTGTGAATTTTGTCCCCTTTACTTACTGCACTCTTTAGGAAGATATAACCACATACAATCAGCATTTAGGGTGTGTTGATTTATGCTATCTATAGTTACGAGGGCAGATTATCTATATGAACTATTGGCTTTCTTCCGAATGAGAGATTTCTCTCCCCAGCTCTGTCTCTACTTTTTTTAATGTATCAATCATTTATTATTATGAGTATGAACTCATGAGTATTTTATTTATACTTTGGATTACAATCCAATACTACTTTATTTTGTGGCTGAATAGTTCCACCTTTGGCCATTAGGAGCTCTTTTAATTGCCTTTTGTGTCCCTTCGATATACTCCATCAATGATTTCTTTTTAGCACTGCCTTCCTTTCTGGCATTATAAGATGCTACAGGCTTATCTTCTGTATTTCCAGCCCCAGTCCTGGAATATCATTTCTCCAAGAAGCCTCACTTCCTGTTTCTTAGAGAGTGGTGTTAGAAACCAAAATCCAGGTACTAGGTACACTCATTGTTACTAGCTGATCAGTGCTATTACTCCATCTAAGTTCACAGAAAAAGCAAATAAATGTGTGTTTACTAGTCTATTTATATACACATTTCTAAATATTTCTGTAAGTAAATTATTTCATTTGTATTACTTTTCACATGAGTTTAGGCTAAGTCTCCCACAAATTCATTACCACATGGACCATTGTAGCCTCCCCTGCTCATCTATAAATACCCACTCTAAAAGTGACAAACCAGCTCTCACCATCTGCCATCCATTTATGCAATTGTTCAATTCCAGTATACATGTGTAATAGATTCAGACTTGTTCGTCTTTACCCTCGTAAGAAACTACTTGATCAACTTCATCAGCCTGAATTGAGGGCACATATTATCAACAGTGTTTATGTTTATGTAATGATTACCTTAATAGTGTACAGTTAGTTTTTTCTTAATTCTTATGGACTGCACTCATTTCCAAAGTTACTTAAGCAAGCACTTTTTTATCTTGCCCCTGAGCTGTTTCATATATTAATCACACCATTAATTTCTCTTAACTTAGTCTACAATTGCTTTGTGGGAATCCCTAAATATCCCAAATAGATTTCTTTTTTGAATTTGCATACATAAATGTTCAAATCTTGTGCTGTAAATTTCTATAAATTTTGTTAATCTATTGATAGAGTAATCCAGTATCTAAAAACTTTTTTTGATCTCTGGTTGGTTGAATTACAGATGTAGAATCTACAGATACAAAGGGGTGACTATATAGGACTTTTCCTCTTTAGCCTGTTGATGTTGTAAATTACATTAAATGATTTCTTAATGTGAAAACAAACTTGCACATTGGAATAAATCACATGTGGTAATGAAATATAATTCTATTGATACATCATTAGATTAAATTTATTAATATTTTGTTAAAGGTCTTTTTCATCTATATGCACGAGAAATATTGGTCTCTAATCTTCCTTTCTTATAATGTCTCTCTCTGGTTTTGATATTAGGGTGATTTTGGCTTAATTGAATGAGTGTGTTCCTTCTCCTTATATTTTCTGAATGACTTTGTAGAAAACTGTTATTATTAATTCTTTAAATGTTTGGTAAAATTTTCCAGTGAAACCATTTGTACTTTGCACTTCTTTTTTTGGAAGGTTATTAATTATTGGTTCAATTGTTTTAATAGATACAAGCCTATTCAGATTATATATTTCTCCTTTATGGGTTTTGAAGTTTGCATCATTGAAGGAATTGTTCCATTTCATCTGTTATCAACTTTGTGAGCAATGAAATGTTCAGTTGTTAGTAATGTTTTTATGTCCGTGTAATCAGTAGGGGTGTATCTTCTTCCATGCCTGATGTCTCCTCTTTCATTTCTTTTCCCTTATTTTTCCCCTTGCTTAGTCTGGGAACAGGTTTATTAATTTTATCAATTTATTAAGGTTATTGATTTATCTAAGAACCAACTTTTGATCTCTGGACTTGCCTATTTCTTGAGATATTTAGATTCGAGATGGGGTTTTGTCTTATGATCTTAGTTTTCACATAGTTTAAGAAAAGCTGTTGATTTTCAGTTTGTTCAGTTTTATCCTTGTTGGCATGTTTAGTCAATTTCCCAAATTTTTATATATTAAACTGAAGCTACAAATTTATCCCTTAATTTGCATATATAATTAGATAATATATAAATGTACAATTAATATGTAATAATAAGAACATAATTTTGTATTATAATATATAATTATATATTTAAATTAAGAGAGAAACTTTACATATAATTTGTTTTAAAATATTTTCTTATGTCCTCATTGTTACTTTTCTACTCACATTTATAGTTTCATATCTGATAACAGGATATCTAAAAATTGTATCCTTATCCTAGAATTATTTCTATATATTTGTCACAGATTTTATTTTTTAATTCTTTATTTTTAAATTTGTACATTTTCTTTAACTTCTGTTGATTCAGAAAAGTGCATTCATATTTAAGAATGATACCTAGACTATAGAGGAGGAACTCTATGTATGACAGCAAGGTCTGTCCAATGTCATTCTTCATTTCTTGGGTCTAATCTCAGAGCTGGTCACTTTGCTGGACAGAAACTAAAAGTCCTTGCCCTGGGTGCATTCAAGTTCTATAAGAGAAAGTGTTGATTTATAGCTCTTTGGCATTCGCATTATGAAGTGAGAGAGGGAAATTGATAGTTTAACTGCTTAGTGTAACTTCAATTAATTTCCTGGTTTTCAACAGCTTGACTTACCTTTGATATTTTTAGTGTTTCTAAATCAAAATCCTTTCCAGGATTACTTTGGGCAGAATTACTGACATTTCCTCTGAAGAAAATTGTGTAAATATTCTACGCTGCTGCTCTGCCAATTTATTTTATTAGTTGCCATTCTTCAATAGTCATTTATTGTTCATACAATGTATTGAAATCTCTTCTGATTTTTTTCCTTTTAAATTATTTTGCTACTCTAAACCCATGTATGTGCTTTCTATTTGCATAAAATTTAATGACATCTTAGGGGTTAAGTAGGAGGGATCAATGTGTAGGCAGGGAGGGTTATTTAATTAAAATTTTCAACTGTAATATTTAAGTAAAAAAACATGCCCTGGCTGGTGTGACTCAATAGGTTGGGCATCATACTGAAAAGTGACAGGTCCCTGGTGCCTAGGTTATGGGTCAGGTCCCCAACTGGGGATGTGCAACAGGCAGCCAATCAGTGTTTCTCTCTCACATTAATGTATTTCTCCTTCTCTTCCCCCCTTTCTTCCCCTCTCTCTAAATATATAAAAGAGATGGAGTATGGACAGCAATGGGGAAAAGGCATGACAACTGTAACTAAACAACTAACTATAAAACAAACAAAAAATAGACAAAAAACACAACCAAAGAACCCTAAAATATTTTACTTAATCATAATATTTTCATATTAGACTATTTAATAAATAGTTCAGATAAAATTACAGAAGTCCAGATTATTTTCCTGTAAATGTATTGCCTTCCAAAAGCAGAAGTGCACTTATTGTCTCTTATTTGTTGTATTATTTTGGATTTAGTGATTTTTTTAAATGGCATTCTCTATGTTTTCCAAGTAAAAAAATATTGAGAAAAAAGAAAAGAATGCAACATTTTTATTAAAGGTGTTACTTCAGAAATATAAAAACATTTTATCATAAAGGCAGAAGAAAGATTTAAATTCTTAATAATGATAAAGAAATATAGTGTGACACCTAGGGCTTATAGAGTTTGAAGTCTGGTGTTGGGAACCAATTGAAAATAATCACAAATCCACAGTAGCTCCTTTACTATTCCACATGTTTGGTTGGCTATGATGATTTTTAATTCATCTTTCCTAACTAACTGACATAGAACATAGTGGGATATTGAAATAATTCTTAACTAAGACACAAAGTTACTTCTAATTTATATGCTTTTCATTTTATTATTGTATGTGG
>PVJI01011221.1:0-57009 GCA_004026765.1 Micronycteris hirsuta
TGGGCTCCCGTCACTCCTCCGCTCCCCAGTTCCCCACCGCCTTTTCTGCCAGACTGGGTTCTGTTGGCTCAGCCCTGGCCTCTCTCCGGCAGCATTGCTGACTTGCAGGATTCACCTGTTGTTCAGGGCCACGCCCTGTTCAGGCACTGGGATCTTGAGTCCCTCCTGGGAGCTGCCTCTCACTCCGTTCTTCCACCTGGTACTGCCCCGCTTACCGGCCTGGATGTTCGTCTTCTCCTACCTCCTGGGTGTCGGACTTCCCTTCAGTTCTATTCTGTCCGTTCTGGTTGTTTAATTTTTTTGCTACTGCGTTCGTTGTTTAGACACTCTGGATGTACGGGCAGCAAGTGCGACCACCTACGCTGCCATCTTGGCGGAAGTCCCCTTCTACTAGTCTTGATGTGGTTTTTTCTTAATTCCATAGTTGTGCAACTTCCATTCAGCTCTATTTCTGATGGCCCTGAATGATGGTTGTTCTATAGTTTAGTTGTAATTTTGATGTGGTTGTGTGAGGAGGCAAGTCTTATTTACCTACACTGCCATCTTTACTGGAAGTCCAAAAAGGTCAATGTTGATAAACAATGGTCTTTCATGTTTTCCCAAAAAAGATTTACTACAAATAAGGACGAAATTTCTCCGAGGTCATGAAGGGTTGGATGGCATTATGCAAGTACCGGTTTGGAAGCATATAAGCAATCAATGGAGAAGTCAGTTTGTTCCAGCTGGACATGGGACTCCATGTCCAGAATCAATGGCAGGTATTACAGGGGACCAAGCCTAGGGAAGAAAGATTGCTCAGGAAACTCATAGAGACTTCAGGAAAAAGGTCAGAGCTGCCATCCACATCCCCACTGAGCCAGAGGAGATGAAAAATCCAGGATCAAGCCTATAGAAGGATACAACAGATCCAATGTCACTGTAGGAATCAAGATTTGAGGTCCAAGGAAATGGAACAGCACCATGGCTTCAAGAATGCCAAGAGTCAGGGCCAGATTGCAGAAACACATTGTTCCAGGGGTTCTGGTCTGAACAAGGCAAGGGCTAAGACAGACAGAATCTTGCCTCTCCTAATCTGCCCTGAGGAAGACTACAAGAAACAAAGAAGCAGGTCCGGAGAACACCGCTAGGGGATTGGGGCAAGGCAAGCCTTCTCCAGTACAGATTAAATTTTGAGACTCACGCATAAATGGATCAGGTAGGCAGTAGGCTGACCCAGGGGCCCTCAAAGACAAGCTTAACTGATAGAACCCCTGAAGACTTTGAGCTGCCTGTAACTGGAAGTTCACTGAAAAAACTGGGATAGGGAGAGGGCACGCACAAGAGATAAGATGAAGCCCCTCGATAACTGCCAAAGCTAACATTCTGTTACTTGTTCTAAAAGGTGAATATATCTACAAATCATCACTAGAGTGCTAAAGTTCACACTACTGCTTAATGCAACTTATTAATTTTTTAATTTTTTAATGTATTTTTGATTATGCTATTATAGTTGTCCTAATTTTTTCCACTTTGCCCCCCTCCACCATGTACCCCACACTGCCTCAGGCAATCCCCACAGCAATGTTCATGTCTATGGGTCATGCATATAAGTTCTTTGGCTGCTCCATTTCCTGTCCTGTTCTCTACATCCCCATGACTATTCTGTAACTATGTATTTGTACATCTTAATCCCCTCACTCTTCACCCACTCCCTCATACCTTTATTCCATCTAGCAACCATCAAAACACTCTCTGTATCCGTAATTCTGTCTCTGTTCTTTTTTGCTTAGTTTTTTTAGATTCAGTTGTTGCTAGACATATATTTATTGCCATTTTATTGTTCATAGTGTTGATCATCTTCATTTTCTTAAATAAGTCCCTTTATGTTTCATACAATAATGGTTTGGTGATGATGAACTTTTTAGTTTTTTCCTGTTTGGGAAGCTCTTTATCTGCCCTTTGATTCTAAATGATAGCTTTACTGGGTAGAGCAATCTTGGTGGTAGGTCCATACTTTTCATGTCTTTGAATATTTCTTGCCTATCCCTTCTAGCCTGCAAAGTTTCCTTGAGAAATCAGCTGATAGTCTTATGGGAATTCCCCTCCAGGTAACTAACTGCCTTTCTCTTGCTGCTGTTAAGATTCTCTCTTTATCTTTAACCTTTGACATTTTAATTATGATGTTTCTTTGAATGGGCCTCTTTGAATCCATCTTGTTTGGGACTCTCTGTGCTTCCTTGGACTTGCATGTCTGTTTCCTTCACTAAATTAGAGAAGTTTTCTTTCATTATTTTTTCAAATAGATTTCCAATTTCTTGCTCTTTCTCTTCTCCTTCTGGCACCCCTATGATGTGAATATTGGACCACTTGGAGTTGCCCCAGAGGCTGCTTACAGTATCCTCATGTTTTTAGATTCTTTTTCCCTCTTGTTCTGATTGGTTGTTTTTTGCTTCCTTTTGTTCCAAATCATTTATTTGATTCTTGGCTTCATCCATTCTACTGCTGTGTCCCTGTAAAGTTCCTTGAGCATCCTCAAAACCAGTGTTTTGAATTCTATATCTGGTAGATTGCTTATCTTCATTTTGTTTAATTCTGGTTTGTTTATTTTTCTGGAGTTTTGATCTTTTCTTTCATTTGGGCCATGTTTCTTGTCTCTTCATTTTGGCAGTCTCCCTGTGTTTGTGTCTATGTATTAGATAGAGCTTCTGTGATTCACTGTCTTGGTAGAATGGCCTAACGTAGTAGGTGTCCTGTAGGGTCCAGTGGCACAGCCTCCCCTATCACCTAAGTTGGGTATTTGAGGTGTGCCCTTCCTATGGGCTGAGTACACCCTTCTTCTGTAGTTGAGTCTTGATTGCTGTCAGCAAGTCAATGGGTTTACCCAGGCCAGTCAGCTACAAGGACTGGCTGTGGTCACTGATCACTAACTTCTCCTTCCATGGAGGATCAGCTGTGCAGATGTAGAGTGGTGGTGTCCTGACATGGTGTGTAACTGTTTGCTAGGTGCTCAGGCTGTGGGGTTTTCCCAGGAGGTGCAGGTCAAGGTCAGCCCCCACCTGTTTTCTGCCTGGGGCCACCTTGTATGAGCTATAAAGCAATCTGATATGGCTGCTACTTATGCATAGGTTGGAGATTCCCAGCCAAAGTCAAGCTGTGAACTTAGGTTGGCTGCTGCTAGTGCTAGGCCTGGAGTCACTTAGCTGGAGATACAGGGTCTCAGGGCTTACTGAAGCTGGCTGTTACTTGTTTGATAGGATTTAGGAAGTTGTGAAGCACGAACCAAGACCAGTCATTCATATGGAAAAGTCACAGTTTACAGTTTGGGTGGGCCCATAAGTTGGGTGGGACAGAATCTAAGAGAATCTCCAGGGTGAGGCAAACAGTATTAGCCAGGTTGATGGTGTCTCAGATGAGGCACCTGCCTGCTTTCCAGTTCTGTGGCTGTGTTGGGGGAGGGCTCAGGAAAGGGACAGTGGCCTCTGCCCACCTCTGCTCTGCCTGTCTGAGAGAAACTGTCTCCCAGCTCCCACCTTGATGCCAGTCACTTCATTTCCTCCCTGTATGCTGCTGGGTCCCTTCATGCTGCTACCCCAGTACTAGAGCTCAGCTGGTTTGAGTCTGAGTAAGTCCGTATGTGGATGCTTTAAGGGAAACTGCTTGGGACTCCAGGAGTTTCTTCTACCAATCCGATTCACACTGGTTTTTGCAGCCAGAAGTTTTGGGGACTTATCTTCCTGGCACTGGAACCCTGAGCTTGGGGGCCTGGTGTGGGGCTGGGACTCCTTGCTCCTGAGATATTCCTCCTGAATTTTTATCCACCACACATGGATGTGGGACCAGCCCATTCCACATCTCCTCCCTTCCTACCAGTCTGGATGTGGTTTCTTTAATTCTACAGTTGTCAGACTTCCATTCAACTCTATTTCTGGTATGTCTGAGTGGTAATTGTTCTATATTTTTATTGTGATTTTAATGTGGTTGTGTGAGGAGGTGAGCTGTATTTACCTATGCCGCTATCTTGACTGGAAGTCCGTTAATGCAATTTAAAACATTTTATTTATTTATTTTTGGTGAGAAGGGAAGGGAAGGAGAGAGGGAAAGAAATATCAATGTGTGCTTGCCTCTCATGCACCCCCTACTGGGGGCCTGGCCCACAACCCAGGCATGTGCCCTGATGGGGAATCAAACCGGCAACACTTTGGTTCACAGTCCAGCACTCAGTCCACTGAGCCACACCAGCCAGGGCCCTTAATGCAATTTAAAAGAAATAACAAATATGCAAACACTTTGTATACTATAACACTTAGTGAATGCAGGGTATTAATACTGTTTAAAATCTAGTCATGTAAAATAGGCTTTATAACCCCACTTTATGGAGAAGTGCTATACTACATATTTTAGATACATTATTCTGTTCGATCTTCCCCACAACCATAGGAAGTAGGTACTATTACTACTTGTATTTTATAGATGGGGAAACCCAGGCTCACAAAGTATCTAATCCAGGTCACCTAGCTAAATTGTAAATGGCAGAACTCAAGGTCAGGCCTGTTTGTGTGTTGATTCCAAAGACAGTGTTTCCCCAAAGACTTAACACATGCTATCTCTGTTTTGGAAGTCTGGCTGAGCTGTCTCTTCACTCATTGCTTGTAAAAGTTAATCCTAAAACACCAGTTCTGGTCTCCTCTGTCAGCCAGAGAGCATCCTCTGGAGAATCTTGACGAGAGCCAGGTTCTGGTGAAGGGCTCCCTCCCATAGAGCAGACTCACAACCACCAGCTATGGAGTCTTATCTGGCAGCCTTCAAATTCCTGCTGAGTGCCCCAAGCAGGACACATTCCTGACTGACTGGGTGGAGGGAAGAATTCCTAGCATTCTTTAGCATCTGTCTTCCTTGGAGCTCCTAATCTCCAGTGAGATGGAGAGGGAAAAAACCTTTATTTCTAATATTTGGAATTACTCTGAAATAAGTCCTACTTTCCAAACCATAAGAAGGGGGAAAAAGGGAGGGAGCGTGGTTCAAGACCAGTGAGATATGTACCTCTTCTTATAACATGCTTGGGGATTATGGAATCAGAAACTCAAATTCTTTCTCAATAGACTCTAGGGCCAGTAAGGTCTTTGCATTTGATCTTCATTGTTGATTGTCTATACTGTTTGTCATTTTTATATATCAATGTGTCCTAATATTAGTTTTACTTTGTAACTAGAACAGTCCAGATATTTGCATGAATATTACCTCTCTGCAACAATAACACATATCAGTGATACAAATGAACTTATACTTTACCATGTTTTATAACTTACATTATCTCATTTGATCTTCACAAGAAATGTATGGGAAAAGAAAAAAATCTATGTGGTGGGTATTACTATTTCCATTTCATAAAGGAGAAATCTAAGCTGAGAAGTGAAGTAACTTGACTGCTGTCAAACAGCTGCCAAAGCAGAAGTGGGTTTCTGACTTTCCTCCACCATGTTTCCTCCACCATGCCAAGGCTTACCATTATGGCATCACAGATGCTGCCAGGTGTTAACTGCGAGTCTGCTCAGTTAGTGGGTAACATCTGATTCTCTTTTATGGAGAGGGACTTCCATGAAAGACTAGGTATTCGAAGGGCCAGGCTGGAGAGCACTGGAGAGCTGGCTAGAGTACAAGATCAGAATGTCTCTGCAATGAAAAAGTGTAAAACAGGAAAAGTGATCCAGCATTTTAAGAAGCTGAGTCAGAAAACCAAGCCAACCACCTAAGCAGTGATTTTCAAGGTATGGACTATAGCCAACTGGTAGGCCACAGGCTGATGTTCCACGGACTGATCCCAAAATACACATGTCTACTTTGGATCTTACTAGCAAATGGCCTCAATGCCGTGTGTGTGTGTGTGTGTGTGTGTGTGTGTGTGTGTGTGTGTGTGTGTGTGTTTGTCAAGGCCACTTATTAATAACTGATGAGTTGTTAATAGTCAAAGTATTTGGTATACATAAATAAAAATTTAGCACATAACTAGAGTTTACTGAGGGCTGAACTGAACATTCATCTGGCTTCCAGGCAACCCTTGGCAATATAGGCAAAGCTCCCATATAAACATGTATGGGGCTCAGAAGAAGCTACCCCGAGATGCACCGTAGTGGTATACAGATTATTTTGAGCTAAAGGCAATTTTAGCCACAAGCTCGAGAGAAACTTTTGCCTCTCCCTTACCTAGAAGAACTTTAATTAGGCACATTCCCCATAATAAGAGATTATTAGAGATAATCACTTTTTTAACCTATCTATTGGGCAGGGCAAACCTCTATTTACTAAACACCTGTACTTCTTGTTGTCCTGCAATAACCCTCTGAAGCCCCTTAGGTACCTTATCTCATCCCTAGTTAAGAATGTCTTATACACCCATGTTCCCCTTCTGCCTCTAAACCTTTCATGCATATGGGGTTTCTGACTCTCTTATGTATGTATGAGGGGTGCCTATACCTATGTATCAAATTTAGTGGGTTTTTTTTTTTTCTAATTTGTCTCATGTCTATTTGATTATTAGATCATCCAAAAGAAGCTTCAGGGAAGGGGGACGTTTCATTCTCCCTCACACACGCATGGGTGGATTGTTGAAGTATCCTCAATTTGCGGGAAGATTGTTTTGTTATTAGTATCAATCCTGTATTGAGCTGGTTGTTTTTTCAATGGTTACTATTTCAGCTTTCTAATTTAAGTTACCCTTTATCTTCCTCCATCATCATCTATTTTCTTTAAGGTGGATTGTTTAATTATCCTTCAGTAGGATAGAAATTCTATATAGGTCAATACAACTCATGACTTATATTGCAGTTTCTTTTTATGCATCTGAGATTAAGGAGAGAATTGAAGGAAGATTACATGAAGGTGGGATTACAGGATAGTTAAGATTATATGCCCTCTTGAGGGTGGATATGGTTTATTTCAAAATTGTGTTAATCTAGATGCACAGAAACAATGGACAGGGCTTGCTTAAGGCAAAGTTATATGCTTGGGGCGTGACTATGCACCATGACCCGCCCAATTAGGAATTTATGATCAGATCATCCTGTGAGGTTACTTTCCATAGAACCCCCTTTTTTTATTTACAAATTTTATAAAACAAAATGTTAAAGCAAATATGGATTGTTGTACACATAGGAACCATCCATACCAACATTGCTAAAGCACATGATACACACAAAATGTGTATGCATAGCAACAGTTCATTGAAAAGCAGGAAGAGCTGTGGTATGTGAATCTTGGAGCCTTTTTCTCCACCTAGGTAGTCCTCAGTCAAAAATTTTGAGAGCATTTCTGGGAGAGGGAGAACAGAGAGGGAGAACTTGGTTTCATTTTAGTGGGATGGAAAGAACTACAGAGACCAGAAGAGAGTGAACATTTGAAGGAAGCCTGGGAGGCAGAACGTGGAGAGATTTCTGGTGCTGAAGAAATGATGCCTCCAGTGTCTTTTCAGTTGCCTGTGATCTCAGGCATTGGATGGGAAAGGAGCAGGTAAAGGTGAACATGTTTTCAGGTACCATATGGGGTAGTCTGATTTGTACACTGCAAAGGTGCCCTGGTAGGGCTGAATTCCGGCTGTCCTTTATTACAGCTGACCACAAACCTCAGTGTCAGGGAAGAGGAACATTTTTGTTATTTGTCTGTGTCTACAAAATACCTCGTAGTAAATGAATTAAAAGGCTCATATGTGGCTTCTAGTCAAGGTGGTGGACAGGTAAATGCTGTACTTGGCTTTGCCTATGACATCAAAATTACAACTAAACTACAGAACAGCCATTATTGAGGACTACCTGAAGTTTAGCTGAACAGAAGCCTTATAACTAAGAATATACAGAAGCCTCAAAGAAACTGGTAGAAGAGGTGGGGACTCAGAATGGGCTGGTTAAAAATCACATGTGGTGGTTAAAAATCAGAAGAGATGGGGATCGAAGGGTCCCAGCCCCACACCAGGCCCTGCATCCCAGGGTTCCAGTCCTGGGAAGAGAAGACCCCATAACTTCTGGCTGTGAAACCCAGTGCCAATTGTGGCTGAGTGAGACGGAGGGCTTCTGGAGTTCCAGGTGTCACTTACAGGCCCCCTGCAGAGACTTACTTGCTGATGGACCCACTTTCTCTGAGCTGTAGCACTGGGGCAGCAGCTCAAAATGTACCAGGGACATATGGGGGAGGAACTGAATTGTCTGGCTTTGGGGCAAGAACTGGAGAGGTTGCTTTCTCCTGGACAGACTTTAGAAGCCATTGTTCTGTTTCTGAGCCCTCCCCCTGCAGGCACAGGCAGGTACCATAATTAATTCTCCATCAACCTGGCTAACACTGTTCACCCTGCCCTGTGATTCCCTGAGGCCCCACCCCACCCAATTTTTGGGCCCACCCAAGCTGCTTCCAGTAGCTTTTCCATACAAATGGATAGGCATCTTGGCTCATACTTTGACTTTTCTAAAATCAATCAAAGGTTCACAAACCCCAGACAAGCAGTATCTGGCCTTGATATGCCCCATACCTCTTGCTAAGTGGCCACAAGACTAACACTAGCAGCAGCTGACCTTGGTTCAAATCTCAGCCTCTCCCCAGCACTTGTAAGCCCAGCATGAGTAGCAGCCATCTGCATATCACTTTGTAGCTCATACTGGGTGGCCCTGGGTAGGGCACAGGTGGTAGCTGTTCTTGACCTGCACCTCCCAGGAGGCCCTTGAACCAGGATACCTAGTGGCCAGCTTCAGACCCCACTGAAGCATCACCCAACCACCTCCATCAGTGACACACCCAAGGGCAAATTCAATAGGCATCCGAGCCCTGCTGAAGTGAGTTCTGCTCCATGGGGTCGGCCCCTGCACAGAAGCTCCTCTGTCGTTGTTATGGCTGGTTCTAGAAGCCTATCAGCCTGGGGTGGGGATGTACATCCTTCCCACTGACATGCCAACAACAATCAAGGCTGATCTACAACAGGAGGGTGCATACTGCCTATAAAGTGGGGAGATACCTGGACTGCCTGGCTCAGGTGACCAGAGAGGCTACACCCCTGGGCCCTATAGGAAACCTACTACGTAAGGCCACTCTACCAAGACCAGGAGACACAACAACTCTACCTAACATGTAGAAATAAAAAGCACAGGAAGGCAACCAAAACAAGGAGACAAAGAAATAAGTACCAAATGAAAGAACAGAACAAAATTCCAAAAAAAGAATGAATTACAAGATGCAGAGTTCAAACCACTGGTTATAAAAATGCTCAACAAACTTAGAGGAATAGTAGATGAGATCTTTAACAGAGACAAGAAATATAAAAATAGATATAGAAAACATGAAAAAGAGCAGATAGAAATGAAGAATACAATATCTGAAATGAACACTACATTAGAGGGAATCAACAGTTAGATTAGGTAAAGCAGAGGATCAAAGCAGCAATTCGAATTTTTATATTTTGTTTTCTTTTATTGATTCCAGAGAGAGGGGAAGGGAGGGGGAAAGAGAGGGAGAGAAACATCAATGCAAGACAGAAACATTGATCAGTTGCCTCTTGGACGTGTCCTGACGGGACCAGACCCACAACTTGGTATGTGCCCTGACCACAAATTAACATGCAATCTTTTGGTTTGTGGGACAATGTCCAACTAACTGAGCCACACTGGCCAAAGCTGAATATTTTTTTAAAATTGATTTTAGAAGAGGGGAGAGGGAAAAAGAGAGACATTGATTTGCTGTTACAGTTATTATGTGTTCATTAGTTGACTCTTTTATGTTCCCTCATGTGAATTGAACCCACAACGTTGGCATATCAGGACGATGCTCAAACCAAGAGAGCTAGGACCTGCCAGGGCCTTGAAGCAGCAATTTGGAAATAAGATAACAGAAAATACCCAATTAGAACAAGAAAAAGAAAAAAGGATCCCCCTAAAAGAGGATAGTTTTAGGAGCCTCTGGGACAACTTCAAGTGTGCAACATTCACATCATGGAGGTGCTGGAAGGAGAAAAGAAAAAACAAGGAATTGAAAACCTATTTGAAAAAGATAAGAATGGAAACCTTTTCTAACCTGGTGAAGGAAATAGATATATAAGTCCAGGAAGCACAGAAAGTTTCGAACAAGATGAACCCAAAGAGGCCTACACCAAAACACATCATAATTAAAATGCCAAAGGTTAAATATAAAGAGAGAATCTTAAAAGCAGCAAGAGAAAGACTGTTATGTACAAGGGAGCTCCCGTAGGACTGTCAGCTGATTTCTCAACAGAAACTTCTCAGACCAGAAGGCATTGGCACAAAATATTCAAAGTAATAAAAAGCAAGGACCTACAACTAAGATTACTTTACCCAGCAAAGCTATCATTTAGAATCAAAGGACAGACAGTTCCCAGACATGAAAAAGCTAAAAGGGTTCATCACCATCAAACCAGTGTTATAAGAAATGTTAGGAGGTAGAAGAGGGTGTAGAGGAGATAAATGGTGATGGAAGGTGATGACTTGGGGTGGTGAACACACAATACAATATACATATGATGTATCATAAAATTGTATATCTGAAACTTATATAATTTTATTAATTGCATCACTGCAATAATTTAATAAAAAATAAAAAAATGAAATGTTAAAGGGTCTTTTTTAAGAAAAAAAAATTGCCCTGGTTGGTGGTTCAGTTGGTTGGAACATTGTCCTGTACGCCAAAAGGTTGCAGCTTTGACCCACTGTCAGGGTATATACAGGAGCCAGCTAACCGATATTTCTCTCTCACATCAATGTTTCTCTCTCTCTCTCCCTCCACCCCCACCACCTCTTCCTCTCTCTAAAATCAATGGAAATGTCCTCTGGTGTGGATTAAAAGGGAGAAGAAGGAGAAAGAGGAGGAGGAAGAGAGGGGAAGGGGGAGGAAGAAGAAGAAGTAGGATCAAAAATGTGAATAATAAAATGGCAATAAATATGTATCTATCAACAATTACTTTAAATGCAAATTGATTAAATGCTTCAATCAAAAGATATAGGGTGGCTAAATTGATAAGAAACTAAACCCTTACGTATGCTGTCTACAAGAGATTCACTTCAGATTGAAAGGCACACACAGACTGAAAGGGAAGAGATGGAAAAAGATACTTTGTCCTGGCCAGGTAACTCAGATGGTTAGAGCATCATCCCTATATACAAGGTTGTAGGTTCAATCCCCAATCAGGGCGCATACAAGAATTAACCAATGAATGCATGAGTAAGTGGAACAGCAAATCAATGTCTCTCTCTCTCTCTCCCTCTCTCAAATCAATAAATAAAAAAAGAAAAAGATATTTCATGAAAATGGAAACAAACAAAAAGGCTGGGTATCAATACTTATACCAGGCAATATAGACTTTAAAACAAAGGCTATAACAGGAGACAAAGAAGGAGCAAGCAGTTCCACTTCTGAGTATTTACCCAAAGAAACACAAAACACTAAATGGAAAATACATATGTATCTATGTTTATTACATTGTTATTTACAATAGCAAAGATATGGAAACAACCTAAATATCTATCAACAGATGAATGGATAAAAAAAGGGAAGTGGTGCATATGTAATAGCGATATGACTTAACCACAAAAAAGGATGAAACCTTGCCATCTGCAATAACATGGATTGACCTAGAAGGTATTGTGCTGAGTGAAATAAAGTCAGACAGAGAAAGACAAATGCCAGATGATTTCACTTATATGTGGAATCTAAAAACCAAAATAAACAAACAAGCAGAACAGAAACAGACTTATACATAGAGAGAGTATTTTGATAGTTGCTGATGGGAGACATTTGAGGATGGATGAAAAAGGTGAAGGGATTAAGAAGTAAAAATTGGTAGTTACAGAACACTCACAGAGATGTAAAGTGCAGCATATGGAATATGGTCAATAATATTTTAATAGCTATGGGTCAAATGGGTGCTGGATTTAGCATGGTGATCACTTCATAGGTTTTATAAATGTCTAATCACTGGGTGGTACACCTGAAGCTAATATACTATTGTGTGCCAAGAGCAATTAAAAATAAGACATATTTTTTAAAAGGCCCATATGTACAAGTATTGTCCTAAAAGTACTTCACAAAGTGCTGGGATACTTCTTTTCATGGATATACTGATATACTCCCCATTAGAGAAACTGGGTGAGCAGCTTAAGGATATTGAAAAAGCATTGAAATAGTCTTAAAACTTAGAGAAAAGTCCAATAATGTGCTTATATATTGGCAAATTCAGTATGTGGGAAGAAAATAGCTTACGTACAAAATAAGATCTTTCTTCTGTTTCTTGAAATAGCACCAAAAATAAAAAACAAAACCCTTTTAATACTGCAAAAATACCGTGTAAAAGGAAGAAACCATGGACATAGAATGTCTTCTTATCCTGAGAAACTTGGGATTTGAATTCAAGCAGGATGAAAACATCTGGTTATTATTAAGAATTGAAAGCTCCTTAAATAAAGTAGTCCATAATAGAGTTACCCTCTTCAAAAAGCAGTTCTAAATCAAATCTATACTGGAATATAATTCCATGAATACTTTATTATAAACTTTATACCATTATTAGTCATTGTATATGTCCATTTCATAAAGTGATAATTGTCTTCAAATAAACCTTAGTTGAATAGCAAGGTTTAGATGTCATTGAAAATATCATTGAATATACAGATTTAAAATAATATTTAGTTAAGTACCTCAAAATTATTCATCTTGGTTTTTTGCCAAGTAAGTATTGAGAGAAGTGTTGACATTTTGCTATTTCACGAAACATTTTTCTAAGTGAGTTGCCATATTCCTTTCAGAATTCACATTTCAAAAACGGGGGTGGTAGTGTCAATGGTTACCTTTATTTGATTTACCCTGGGTAACTGAGTGACTGTTTGGCATTAATCAAGTTGAGGATTAGCCTATGTCTCCAGCACACCAGCCATGATCCTATGGGACTGTGTGATTAGGAAATGTCCATGTGGGAGTTGTTGAATTATATGAGATCCATTTTTTTTCCTAGTGGTTTATCAATCCACGAAAGCCCAAGCCATTGTATTGCTGTAAGAGCAGGCAGAAACCAGATTGCTCTTAAAAATTAAAAAACCTGAAAAACAAACAAACAAAAATCATGGTCCCTCACCTGTAGTCAGTGAATTTAAATACTCAAGGGCTCTGGTCAAGGTCCATAACTTGCTTCCTTAAATCATGAGTAGGCAAGCCTACAACAACCACTGTTTTTCTCAGTTCTTAACATGAGTGTAAGGATGTAGAGACATCAACTACAGAAGCCTTGAAGAGTAAGGCCACAACAGCAGATAAATGCAGCTTTTAAAGATCCAGCTGGAGTAAGAAGGGGGACATACAGTAAAAACAATATTCATTCCTATTTTTTTTTATTTTGTTTTTCCTTTGGATTCATAACCTAAGCCAGCACTGGAAAATAATAAAAATGGCACTTTAGAGTCCATAAGCTGCATTCATATATGTTAGCTTTTATGAGTTCCAAAATAGCCATTATTATTAGGCTTGTTTTAATACAGAGAACACGGAGCCATGGAGAGGCCATCTGACTCACTCAAGGCACTTCAGCTAGCGAAGGACAGCCTGGGCTCAAAGCCCCATCTTCTGACCCAAGGACTATGCTTTGCATTTTATTACATAATCTAAAAAGAATGGTATCTCATGTTGACTTGACCTCCCACAACAATTCCAACTGCTTTAATCACTCCCAAAATCATGGAAAATTGACTTAATTATAGCATCAATGTCATACCTATCAGTCAATTCAGGAACCCAGCTGCCTCTTGGCTAGTTCTACTGTTTTTCTAACCCAAGCAAGTAAGGAAAGCTTAGCAATTCCATAACCTCCCCCAGAAAGCCAAGGTGACACCAACCTGATATCAGATCAGGAGGTCTTCTTTATGCCCTGCATATTTTACTTCACTTGTACCTGTACCTAATAAACTTTAGGCCTTTACATTCCTTTAATAATCAGTTTAATTTCTCTAGCATTCACGGTTTTCCTTTGGATTATTTTTGTTTTCCATCTCTTCTATATATTCCTCCACCTCTCCCCACCTCCACAGTTGGCTCTCTTAACATTCCATTTCTTATCCTAAGGTCCTAGTAGGTAGCTAGACCTAAGACAGGGATCTTCGAAAATGTCATACCTCTTCACTATTGAAAATATTTTTAATCTGCTTAAAAAATTTTCTCAACAGTAATAAAATACATGAAACAAAGAATCTTAATTCAAAGTTTAAAATTCATGTAGATGGAAAAGTTAAAAAGTAAATAAAATTGTATTAGTCACTAGTATACACAGAAATTTGGATCATTAAATTATATAACAACTTGCTTTCAAGGTTAAATCCAAAACTATCCCCAATAAAGCGTGTTGTGCCAAATGTCTAGGGGTCTGGAGATAAAACCACAGCTAAGCCGTCCTGGGCTATATTTTGGTCTTTGCAGGCCCAAGAAGCAAGAGGACAAGGCGTGCTTGATCAGAGCATTTGTCCAGAGTACACTGAGCATATTAATTCTACCCCCCACCCCCACTCAGGAGGCAAATTACCCTCTTCCATCGCTCCCATCCAAATTCAGTTAAAAGAACTTGAGTAAATTTTTGTCCCCAAATATTGAGGGATTTGTCTTTCTTTATATATATATATATATATATATATATATATATATATATATATTTATTTATTTTTTTATTTTTTTTTTTAATCATCCAAAGAATCTTAAAAGAAGATAGCTTCCAGCCTTGCATCTTCTTCTTTATGAACTCTTCCATTGGGTTAAGGAGAGATGAGAAAGGAAAGTTCTGTTTCTAGCTGCTCATGAGGATGCATAGACAGTTCCTCCCTACTCATTTTTAGTGCCCTCTGGCATCACCCACACCCCTCACTGTGCTCCATACTCCTCTTTCCTCAAATTATTGAATCCGAAGATAAGCAAATTATACTCAAGGCAAAGAGAAAGGGAGAGGTGGGTAAGCTTTAGGTTCTATGTGGAGAATCGTACAGATTAAGAGTTTAATTTTTCTTCCCCATCATTACTCACTTATGACTTAAAATTAATCTTACCCTTTCTTGCAACTTTTGGCAAACTGAGCCTCTGATTTTCATCAGTGGAGAAGAATGAGAGGTAGACACTTAAAATTATTATTGCTTCCAACATTGTCATTGTGTTTGCTGAATTCAGAACTGGTTGTGCATAGAACAGGAAGGATGGGAGTGAATCCTTGGAATTTAATGAGAGATCACTGGACTCCAGTAGTCAGAAGTCCTAATTCTTTCAGGTACGGACCACCTGACAAATGAAAGGTCTTAAACCTGTACCTCTCCAGAGAGCTGCTCATGCAGTAGTGCTCTCTAGGGAGAATGTGAGGCTATTTGGTGACAAAGGACAATGACTCTAGAGAAAACAGAACAGTAATCTGAAAGTCAAGAGTTTTGGGACTTGAGTCCTACTAATATAGAAAAAGTCAGTTGCAGGCTCTCCCGTCCGCAAAATGTCGGTTAGTTTGCAGGCTTTCTTGCTGGCTGCAGGCTCTGCCACCCATAACCACAAGCCTCTGCATCTCGCTTCTGTGACCAGCCTTTTGCCTAGCAACCAGCACATAGAGTCCCAAACAAGGTAGCCAGGTTAAACTTCCGCGTTAAGCCCAAGCACCTTGTTCTTTGTCTCCCAAATTAGGTAGCTAGACCTAACTTCCGCATTTGCTTCTATAGTAACCTGCTTCTGCCACGTAGACCAGGAAGAGATAAGGCTATAAAAGCAGACCCCAACCCAACCTCAGGGCCCGGAATTTGGAGACTGCCTCCTCTGGGTCCGTGCACAATAAAGGATCGTGCTCCGATATCTCTTGATGTCTGGTCGTTTCATTTTCTGTAACACTACCTCTACCATTAACTAGTTATAACCAGGCCTAGTAGTGCCTCATCTGCAAAGTAGGGACAATAAAACATTGCCCATTTTTCTTTCCAGAGTGGAAGTGAATATCATGTAAGATAACATTTATAGAAATACTTCTAAAAGTATTGAAAAACAGGAATACTTGTAAGAGAGCATAACTGAAATGAGGCAGTGGTCTAAGTACCTGCTGAGGTACCTCCCAACAGCACAGATCTATGCCATTGACAGTCTTGATCTAAAGTCTGACAAATTTAATTGCGGAAATATTGATGGGCCATTTATAGCCAGTCTTACTGTGCTTAACAGGGTACAACTGTTACGGAGAACTGCATAAAATAGTTCTACATAAATACATAAAATAGTTACAATGATATAGAACACTGAACAATGTTTTTCCCCCCATTACTTTTACACCTGGAAGGAAATACCCAGCTTCTGAATGAATAGTAACGGGACGCTGGGTAGACTGTATCAGCACAAAGAGGAATTGGAGGGCAGGAGTTAGGGTAGCATCCCAGAGAACTTTGACCAGGATAAGGAAGGGGTAGAGCACATAGGCATATTTATCCCAGAGGGGGGAAAATGTGATGTGAGGAACACAGATGTTGTCATAAAATATTAAAAGGGCCAGTACAGAGGAGATGATTAGATACTCCATTCTAGAAGGCAGATCACTGGGCACAAAATGAAGTTGTTAGACTAAGTTCCTTAAACAAAATTCTGATATACCTAAGTTGTAAGGAGAGAGGCTGTGGCTGAGCACAAGAGAATATTTTGCATAAATAAGAGTTCTCCTTTGTTGGGCATAGACACCCAACCTTGGAGATATATTGACATTCAGGAGTCTGGATTTAGGAAGGATGTAAAGTACATGTGCACATTCCAAGTACAATCAGACTCCATGACAGAGTGGCCTCTTCAATTCTAAGATTTTTTTTGATTCTTCAGTAGGATGTGTCCTAAAATGTGCTAAGTAAGGGATCTGTGTGTCTTTCATTGTCAGCTGGGATAGATACTTTCTAGGAGGTGATTGTTGTCATTTTCTTCTTTTCCCTTGCTTAGAAATTGCTAAGAAACAGCTTTTCCAGTACATTTGGATTAATGGCCTTATTTTCTACTTTATTTGGGTTATTTTTATTGTTCATTAAAACCATCTGTAAATAGTTATTTTTATAGCAGCTTCAAAACCAAAGCCACATATAAGCTTGCACCAAGAAAATTCTATACTCAGCCTGGAATGAGGATGTCATTGGATTCTGTTTAGCAGATACCATGTGATAAACTGATTGACAAAGTCTGGAAATAAATCAAGATCATCCTGATGTTTAGAAATCTGACAGACAGATGGTACCAGCACAGTTTTAAGCTCTTAACTAGGTCATACGCCTATAATGAGTTATGCTGTTTTCTGACCTTCTAGGCGGCTATACTACCTAACTCTAGGACAAAACATTGCTGGATTTGGGGCAACAATTTCATCATCAGCTAACTATAAATTCTCCAAGTGGAAAAACAAGATTAGCAACAGCATATTCACTAAACACCCTACTAACATTGAAGTGAAACTCATCCCAACACAGTTATGAGGGGCCTAAACATATGCACAAGAGCAAAAATAACTATATACAGTAAGCAAGTGGAAGACAACAGAAAGGCCAAAGGAAACAATGGATATATTAGACTGTTTTCAGTTGCAAATGTCAGAAAACCCATCTCAAAATAGCCTAAGCAAAAAGAATTTATTGGCTTACATAAGAAAAGTTCAGGCTTGGCTGGTTCCAAGGATGCAGATGATGTCATGATAATATTCCCACCCACCCGCTTCCCCTTTATCTCTCTATCTCTCATCTTGGCTTCATTCTCTAAAGATGGCTGGGAAACTACTTCAGGCTATAGACCTAGGCAGCTGGAGGTCCAGTGTTTGCCATTTTATTAACAGAAGCATCAGGCCCACCATGGATGTGGATGTAGCAGTTCTAAAAACACCAAGCAGTTCTTGAGTCTGGATAGTCTTTAGTCCAGGAACAGGTATCGGGCACACTTGACACAAGAAGATCCATGTTCTCAGTGTGGCCTTTTCAGACACAAGTGCACATTCAAGGAACTTATTACCTAGTAGTGTCATCTTAGGAAACAACAACTCTGTGAGGGTATGTGGGTGTGCATGGATGTTCAGATGTGTCAGTGGCCTGGATGCTGTATCATGGATAAAGAAACACTCAAAAGAGTACAATAGGCAACTGATGGTCCTGGAAAATCATCTTTCATTTGGAAACTGGTAGAAAGAAGAGGGGCAACCTGGGTTAGATTCCTCCCTGGGGGTGGGGTAAGGGGCAGGCAGGTGGAATTCCTCCTTAGGAAGGAAGGAAAGGTAGTAGAACATAGTTTCTGCTCCATTTTGGAGGCCAGTGGCTAAGTCTGGACAAAGTAAAGTTTTTTTTTTAGCACGTTGAAAAAGGAGTACTTTAGTCAAGAAAGGGAAAATCCACAGTGGAAGAAACAAGGGAAGACTGGAGTTCTCCGAGGGCCTGAAATGAGCCATTGAGTTTCAGAAGCCATTGATTTGACTTTGAACACACAGAGAAGTCACTGGCACATGTGTCCCTGGGGCAAGCCCTTTTGCCCACTATTACCAGACATTAGTCACAATTAGGTATGGATATGCCTTTTAACGAGTTGTATTTCTTAATGCTACAGAAAGCATTAAAGTTTATTAATGGCTTAAAAACAAAATCATGTTCCTATCTTCACCAGCCTCCTTTTCCATGAAGTCCCTGGGAAGAGGAAGGAAAGAAGGGAAGGGAAGGGAAAGGAAGGGAAATAAAACAAAAAGAAGTTAATTGCATATATTAGTTTGCTAGAGTTACCATAACAATGTACCACAAACTGAGTGGCTTAAACTATGGAAATTTATCATCTCACAGTTCTGGAGGCTAGAAGTCCAAGATTGTGGTGTAGACAGCATTGGTTCCTTCTGAAGGCTGTGAGGAAGAATCCGTTCCTTGCCTCTTCCATTCCTGGCTTCTGGTGGGTTGCTGGCAATCTTTGATGCCCCTTGGTTTACATCACCCCAATCTATGCCTTCACCTTTACTTGGTGTTCACCCTGAGTGAGTAACTGCATCCAAATTTCTCCTTTTTATAAGGGCACCAGTAATATTGGATTAGGGTCCACCCTAATGACCTCATCTTAACTACCACTGCAATGATTCTCATTCCAAATAAGGTCACATTCTGAAGTAGTGGGAGTTAGAACTTCAACATATGGATTTGGGGATGGAGTGGGGACAACAATTCAACACATAAACCTCTGAGATATTCCAGAAGTTGTAAATAGCTGCATATTTTGCTCCAGTGTTTAAATTCTAGAGCTAAATATATTCTTACTACTAAGATTGCAGGAGGTGGGAGGGTGGGGTATAGGCTTCAGAATTCCCTCCTTCCCATCACTGAGATCATCATGATGACTAAAGAATAAAAGACAAGATTCTTTCAGCTTGAAAAATTTATATATCTTCTGAAGAAAAAAGTTGAAGGAAAATCAAAATTTCTTTTGTATAAAAGGACTAATTGTTTGACTTTCCAACGGGAGAGAGAAACCCTTTGTTACTTTATTCTCAGTAGGGACAGGAGAATGCGGTACTCCTTTCTCTACTCCCCTACTCCGAAGAAGGGCCCCAGCAAGGGGCTGGTTAATTCCTAATTTGACTTTTGAGAACAACTTCTCCTATTGCTGATATAAACCAAGTGATCTCATGTCGCTGCAAATGCCCACTGGCCCAGCGTGAGTGAGGCTTTGTGCTGAACAAAAGGAAAGCAGCCCTATGTTTAACCACAGTCAATCCTTTGTGGGACAGACAGGAATAACATGCATGATTGCAACCCACAAATAATACACTTCATCTCATCTGCATTTTACCTACCGTAAGGACAGAGATTGCTGTTCCTGGACAAGTCAGCGTTAATCCTGAACTCCTAACTCCAGAGCCAACTCTTGCAGGGAGTGGCATTTCCCTTCACTTCTTCCTCTCCCTTTACTTTTAGTCCAGCCAAGCATAAATAAGTGGGCAATTTCTATCCTGATCACTGAAGCTCTAAAGATAGGGCGCTGAACTCACTAAACGATGAATACATGCCATATGGAGCTAACGGCAAGTTCAGATGTAAATTATCTCCGTATTGCTCTCTGCATTGCAGATAAAAAGTCCCTTGTGTCATCTCTTTGTACTGAGCTGTGTGTATCTGAAAACAGCTAAAAATCACTGAGAAAAGTGCAATAATTAACTTCCTCTAAAAAGAACTGGGTATTACTTGTGTTAATGAATAGTAAATATTTTTTTTTAATTATTTGAGGTTCTGTACAATTTCTTTCATTTGAAATCTCATATTTTAAGCAAAGATTTCCATCCTGTGGGCCAGCTATATTAACAGTGCAGGGCAATGTAAGAAGAGTTGGAGTCAGACAACCCTGGTTTGGGTTCCTGCACTTACAATAACATTTGCCAAGCACTTGCTGAGTACCCGCAACTGTTCTAGGCACTTTCCATAAGTTATATCACTTACTCTTCACAACAATTCTAGAAAACAGGTCCTGTCAGTCCCATTTTATATATGAGGAAACTATTCAAATAGTTTGAGCTGGGCTCAAATCCATGCTGTCAACCACAAAGGCTCTGCTCTTCCCTCTACTCCATGTGACCTCTTGCCTTCTACCTCTTTTGACCTGAAGCAGACAAAACCCATTTTTTGATCTCCCTCTTTTTTTATTCTTGAAGAGGGGAATTGAATTAAATACTCTCTATGATCCTTTTCAGTTTTCTTTACTTTTCAAAATGTAAGTAAACCTTTGATTGAAATACTGCCTTTGGTTTTCAAACCCTAAACAGTCCTGTTGATGAGGGTGGGGATCTCTCTTGTTTCAAAAATTGGAAATAATAAAGTTCAGAAACTTATGCCTTGGGCCCATCTCCCTGTTGACCTATGTGCAGCCTTTTAGTAGTACAAAGGGGACGTAGAAAGTTCCAGTCATATTAGCAGAGGTCCTGAGATTATCAGACAATGTATGGGTGGGCTGTGTAGAATAATGAGCTTCATTATGCTCTGTGTAGAAGTATAACCTATTTAGGAATTTCAACCACTTATTATTTGCCTCATTTTGGGGGTCTTTCAACCTAGATTCAATAATTGGAGAGTTCCTTTTAATAGTTAAATATGGAATACTTTTTTAGTATGTTCTATGACTTTACTCTAAAGAATGCATTTTACTTCTCTCAGTCCTTTAATCGCTTTGATATAGTAACAGAAGTTTGAAATGCTTTATTTACATCTGTGGCTTTCATCTATGAGAAAGGTTCCACTGTTTATTATGTCTTTTAATTTACAGCTCTAAAAATAGATGTTGTGGTTTTTTTTTAGTTAACATCCATAGCCCAACTATCTTCATATGGAAGAAAACATTAACCTGAATGTTGACTATTAATAATATGAATTCTATTATGTATCTATAAGCAGTGAAATATTTCTTATGTTTTGCAGAATACAAATTTATTTCTATTGAGAAGCAAACATACTTCCTGATGGAATAACTTAATAGAGGGGTTATCAGAACTACAACAATTTATTTCTCTCTAGTTATTTAAACATATTAATCATACTATATATTCATTCAAAGTTAGAGATTTGTTTGGGACTTTGTGTTTCCTCTTATATCCATTAGCAATGTAAATTGAACTAGTGCCTAAAATGTATAAGACCTAAATGAATGTTGACTGTGTCTATCCAATGCCAACATTTTCAGATAAAAAAGTAAAAAATAAAAAAAATACATTTGTGATATGGCATATTAATTTCTTGCTGAACTCCCCCGATATTTTTTCCATTTTTAATTCTCACCCAAGGATTATGTTTATTGATTTTTGAGAGAGTGGAAGGGAGGTATATAGATAGATAGACAGAAAGAGGAACATCAGTATGAGAGAGAAACATCCATCGGTTGCCTCCTGTATGTTCCCTGACTGGTGATCCAAACTGCAACCGAAGTATGTGCCCTGAGGGGGAACCAAACCTAACCCTTTGGTGTACAGGACAATGCTCTAACCAACCAAACCACCCGGCTAGGGCTTTTCTTTTCTTTCTTTCTCTTTTTAAAAAATGGATTGATGTGCCAACCTAAATATAAGAGGCCAGCTATGTTCAATGAACTTGTATTATTAAGCATCCAATACAAAGAAAAAGGATATTACTTTAAAGATACTTCTAAAAGGCTTCAGGATCTGCATAGAAGGGCTATGGAGGGATTAAAGAGACAAGAATGATTGTGTCCTTATGCAGATGGGAGTTAAGGAGATTCAAGGAAATATAGCAAGAGTGACTTAGTCCCAAAGTAGTTACTGCTAAAGTTTTTATTTGTTTGTTTTTATTTTTAAAAATTATTTTATTATCGTTCAAGTACAGTTGTCTGCATTTACCCCCACCACTCCCTACCCCAGCTATTGAAGTTTTTAAATGAAATGAACTGATAGATGACTTCTTTACTAGAGTGAATTAAGCACACAGAAATTTAGATGTGCCTACATTTGAAAAAAAGTAAGAACTCCCATAGAAAAGTAGACCCTGGAAAAGATCCCTCAGCTTTCTTCTTTATTAGAAATTGACCCTCACAAAAGCAATGAGAGTGATATATTTAGTAGCAATTTTCTAAAAAATAAATGATTTCTTTTAGGCTCTGATTTATAGCTTGAAAGATAATTGCTGAAGAAAGTAAGTTTTTATTAAATGTATAAGTTGGCTATTTCAGATAGCATGAGTGATCAACACTATATCCTACCTTGTACTTTGTTAACCTAATCAACAAAATTGTATACTATTTGCTCCCCTCAGACAGGACAGAAAGTAAGACTATCAGCATTTATTGAGTACTTTTCTATGTGTAAGACACATTATTTTCTTTATCACATTATTTTTCCTCCACCAAGCCGTAATCATAGAGAAAGAATAAGAAAACACTTTTGAAATGGACAAATCAAAATAGGATCACTTTTTAAAAATCTTCTCAATAACCTGGAAATTGTGCATTAATACCTCTTTTTGTAGAGGAGTAATACAGGACTGGATGCAAGTTTCAAAATGACTGCTCTGACTTTGATTCATGAAGGGCACTGCCTGAGTATTGAGAAGCTGTTTTTCTTTTTTCCTTTTTTTATCACAACCCCCAGTAAGGATGTGTGTATCCCATTTCATCCATCCATATGAGGTAGGGCCTCCCCCCAAAATGGAATTATTTTCTGGAGGGCAGGCCCCTGGTAGTACAGGCAGGCTTCCCCTGCTAGGTGAGCATTCTAGGAACCCATCTGTATCAGTGTACTAGCTGGCGTTGTTGTTGAGAGGCTGTGTTCGGTTTCAGTGAATTTGTTTGGAAGACTCTTCCAACGCGTTTGCCCATTTTATGATGGGTGATTTACGAGGGCACCTGCCCACACTGCACTGAGTGTTCAGCAGTTTTTGACCAAAAACAGCATGACCCCTGTGCCCCACCCTCGCTATGCACCTGCTCTCTACCTGAGTGACTTTTGTTTGTTTGTTTGTTTCCCTGGATAAAAAAAATGTCCTCAAAGGGGAAACATTTTGCCAATGTGGAAGAGGTAAAACAAAAAACAGCAGAAGCACTAAAAGGCATCAAAATTGATGAGTTCAAAAATGGTTTTGAACAGTGGAAAAAAAACGTCTTGATAGGTGTGTTGTATCAAATGGAGAGTAGTTTGAAGGTGACTGAAGTTTAAACACATAAGAACAAATACACAATTTTTTATAAATACCAGTTTTGGGTGTCCCCCTTCTTTTCAGGAGACCAAGAATGAAGCCTGTTATATTTTAATAGTCACTAAGCTGGCACAAATATTTAATATTTTAAAAAGAACTATCAGTTCTGTTGTCAATTTTGTCAAATAAGTATCCTTAAATGCAATAAAACTCATCAGTGTTACTGGTTAAAACCCATATGTCTTGATGCCTCATCCATGAGTTGTGGAATAATGAATATTAGTAAGTGTAACCTCAATAGAGAAAAAGTCCAGTATGATAGAAGTGAAAACAAAAAACACGAAAGTAGGCTAGTTCAGAATCTATTTTGATATTTCTTCCTGACACAAAAGTCTCTGTTAATATTGAAATCATAAGTGTCTATTTTCATTAATAAGAGTTGAAACCTTCTGGCTACATTATAATTACATTAATATCAAATTCTGACTTTTCCCCAGTGAAAATACTTTATTGCATATCTATCTGTCCTTGTGTTTAAAGTGAGTTTTAGTCCTTCATACATGAATGCTAAACACAGAAAACATATATAGTTATTAAAAATGGCAGTAGACATTATAACTTTAGGAAGTGAAAAACAGGTATTTGTCAAGATTCTTATTTAGTGTTTCTTCATATGGCAGAATTTGCATGGGTGTTGTTTTAAAAGTTTCTGGACTTACATTGTGGTAAATCTGCTTTTTTTAATCACAGGTATTATCTATAATAGCTGAAATTTTAGGAATATCTGCCCAGGAGTAGATGGACTATGAAATCTTTTAGTAATCCAGGAAGCTGTGGAAGCAGCCTGGTTGAAACTGTCACCACAGCACAGCTCTTAGGCACGAGAGCCTCTGAGTTTCTCCTCTGGGGTAGTTTAAAAAGCCCACCCAGGAGGGATAGAATGCATGTGCTTTTAAAAATAGGGTTTTTGAATTTAATAATTCAAAATGATTATTGAATAAGATTTTAAACAAATATTAACCAGTTATAAAGCCACGGAAGGCTCTAGTAGCCAACAATGCTGATGTTTAAACTTGTAAACCCACCAGTAGCTGTTCTTATGTCCCTCAAGCAAATGCTTAACTAATCATACAGATTTAGGCAAGGTCAGGAAAATGGAGTAGACTGAAAATGAAAGTAGAATTCCACTGGAAACCTATTTCAAAGAAATAAGATCCTGCCCTCTCCCTACAAATTAATCAATTTTGATACCCACGGTGTTTGGAATTTTCTGGCTGGTATGAAAATGCCAGGGAGAGGAGACAGGTGTAGTGATGATGAACAAATTTGTATAGTTCTAGGTATTTTTGCCATTGTTGGAAAACTTTTGCAAGATCAAATCAAGAGCCCTTGCATGCTCTGAGGTTAATTTAGAAAGTTGTTCCATCCAGGAAGAAGGCTTTAAAGAGTAAACTTTCCTCCAAACCAATCTAAAGAGCTTTTTACTCTTTACTCTTTATAAACCCAATATATTAAGATTATATACTTTTACACATGATAGGAAAAGAAAATAGCCATGGCTTATGTGATTATTTCTATTTCATATAAAAGAAGTCTAGTGGTAGGCAGTTCAGGGTAAGTGCCGTGGTTCTGCAAATTTGTGAGGGACCTAGGCTCCCTCTAGCTTGGCACTTTACTGTGCCTCATCCTCATGGTCCAGGATAGATGCTGGAGCTTTGGCCAACTCATCTACATTCCAGCAACAAGAAAGAGGGAAAATGAAAGATACATTCTCTGCCTTTAAGGAAATTTCTGAAAGTTACCCACAGGTCTTAGCCAAACTTGGGCACATAGCTACATCTGGCTGCAAAGGAGGCTGGCAGATCTTCAGCTGAGTGAAAATGGTGCAGCTAAAATCTGAAATTCCTATTGCTAGAGAAGAAAAGGAGAATGGGTGTTCAGATGTAACTAATCATCTTTGCCTCCAAACTTGGATTGGGGTCCAGGAAAAATTAGAACCTGTATCTCCTAATTCCAACTGTAGGGTATTTTCACATTTTGAATTTCTCTATTAGAATATTATATTTTGCAGGGCTCTCCAGCATATTCAGTTGTCTTGTGACTCTTGGTTCAACATGGCTGAAAAAAATATAACTGGTGAATGTCTTTGGTCAGCGATTTGTTTCTTTATTGTTTTATTTTTTTTAACATCTGCTTTATGAGATATAAATCACATATCATAAATGTAACCCTTCATGTAACCAATTTTAAACTGTACACCTCAGTGGGGTGTTTTAATATATCCACAGAGTTGTGCAACCATCACAACTATCTAATTTCGGAGCAGCATTTCATCACCCCTAAAATAAGCCCATACGCACTAGCAATCACTCCCCCATTTTCCTCTTCCTTAAGCCCCTGACAACCAGGAATCTGCTTTCCATCTCTATGGATATCCTATTACGGGCATTTAATATAAATGAAATAATACAACATGTGGTTTTTTATGATTGGCCTCTTTCACTTAGTATGTTTTCAAGGTTCATCCATGTTGTAGCATGTATTAGTACTTCATTCCTTTTTATGAATGAATAATATTCCATTGCATGGGTATACCACCACTTGTTTATGCATTCATCAGCTGATGAAATTTGGCTTGTTTCCACTTGATGGTTATTATGAATATTGCTGCTATGAACACTCATGTACAAGTTTTTGTGTGGGCATCGTTTTCATTTCTAATGAGTATGTACCAAGCAGTGGAATTCCAGAGTCCTATAGTAACTCTATGTTTAACATTTTGAAGAACTGCTAAACTGTTTTTCAAAGTGACTGTTCCTTTGTGCAATCCCACGAGCAATGTGTAAGGACTTCAGTTTTGCTATATCCTTACTAGCACCTCTTATTGTCTGTCTTTGATTTTAAATCATCTTAGTTGGTATGATATAGTATCTCATCATGGTTTTAATTTTCATTTCCCTGGTGGCAAATGATGTTGAACATCTTTTCATGTGTTCATCAGCCATTTATATATCTTCTTTGAAGAAATGTCTCTTTAAATCTCTTGGCACTTTAAAAATTGGATTATTTGTCTGTTATTGACTTTTAATAGTTCTTTATATATTTTAGATAGAAATCCCTTATCAGATATGTGATTTGCAAATATTTTGTCCCATCTGTTGGCTATCTGTCAGTTTCTTGATTTGTCTGTGAACCATAAAATTTTTTATTTTGATAATTCTTCTTTGTTGTTTGTGCTTTTATGATCATATCTCAAAAAACCATGGCCAAGCCCACGGTAACAAAAATTTACTACTCTTTTCTGCTTATAGTTTTATAGTTTTAACATTTAGGTTGAGAATCCATTTTGCATCAATTTTTTTATGTGGTTGTTTTTGCACCCTTAATCTTCACAGCACTTTAAAGAAATCATTGTGAATCATGAGCGTCTCTCTGAAGAGGGTTCAAACAACCTCAGCAATTATACTAAAAAAGATTAAACTCTTTTGGCTGGATTGTCATTGAAGTTATAAATAATATACAAAGAGTAATATGTTGTATCAATGCTTTTTTGTTTACAATTTATCATAAATAATTTACAAAATGACTAAAATTGACTTATGGTTACTCTCCCCTTTAGAGCTGGGTATAGGCAAATGAATTAGAAATCATTGCATTTAGGAATAATATCTTCCATGTTCCTAACAGACACTATTCTGCCTAACAGACACTATGCTGACTAGGGGAATTGTGACCATAAACTTGCAATTTTTGACCAATCAGAAAATTACAGTTACACAAAAATCATCAAAATAGGCATAATAGGGGGAAAAAAACCTTCTAAAGATAGCAAAAACTAGATTATAATGAAAACAACTAGAAAGAAATTCTGATTCCTTCTAATTCTGAATGCCGCTTTTTAATTTTATACACACATATATTCATTTATTAAAGGCAAACTTTTTTTAGATCACAGAATTAGAGCTGGAAGGGGTCGTAAGAGTTCATCTTTTCTAGCCTTTACCTCTAGGTAGCAAAGTATCATGTTCCTGTATTCCAACTTACAGATGAGGCAAATGTAGCAACTCTTTCTCCTTCACTTCTTGGCTTCCTCAGTTTGGACTTCTACCTCAGGTGGGTTTGACTGGCAGAGGTCGCTGGCAGCAGAACAGTCATCCTTATAGCTCCAAATCCATGAGGAAACTGCTTCTCTTTCCTAATCATTCTATTTCTAGCAATTGTCCCAGAATTGTGTCTACTTGCTTTGACTTGGAGGTATATATACAGTTGACTTTTGAACAACATGGATATTAGGGCACCTACCCCCACATAGTAGAAAATTCATGTATAAATTTGACTCCCACAAAACTTAACTACTAATAGCCTACTGATTTTTGCATCATTATTTCCTTTACTTTTTCTATTAGATTTATCAGGGTCACACCGGTTAATAACATCTTATAAATTTCAGGTGTCCGACTTTTTTAACACAACTTCTGTATACTCCATTGCATGCTCAGCCCACTCCCCAAGTCTAGTCTCCTCCTGTCACCTTTGCCCTCTTCGTTCTCCCTTCACCCACCTGCCCCTCTGGTAACCATCATTCTGTTGCCTGTATCTATGAGATTGTTTGTTTGTTTGTTTGTTGTTTTTTGTTTTATAGCCTACATATGAATGAAATCATACAGTTCTTGCCCTTTTCTGTCTGACTTGTTTCACTTAGCATGATACTCTCAAGATCCACCCATGTTGTCACAAATGGCAATATTTCATCTTTTGTATGATTAATAATATTCCAATGTGTATATATAACACATCTAACCAATCATTTGTTGAAGGACACTTAGGTTGCTTCTATGTCTTGACTATTGTGAATAATGCTGCAGTGAACATAGGGATACATCTATCTTTATATAAGTGTTTTCAAAATTTTTTGATAGATACCCAGGAGAGTGATTGACTAATATAGCCTACTGTTGACCAGAGCCTAACCAATAACATAAACAGTTGATTGGCACATATTTTGTATGTTATATGTATTATATACTGTACTCTTACAGTAAAGTAAGTGAGAGAAAGTGTTAAGAAAATCATAAAGAAGAAAAAATATATTTATAGTACAGTAGGCATTCATTGAAAAAATCTGTGTATAAATATACCTATGCAATTCAAACCTGTGTTGTTCAAGGGTCTTCTATATATATTTTTCCTCCTTCATCCAGAGAAGTTATGTGAATTCCTAGGATGATATAATTAGTAAGTGACAGAGTTGCAACAGTAACCCAGTTCTCTCAGCTTCAGCCTCATCCTGTGTTCTTCGTACTTCACCATAACTGACTGAGTCACTTCAGACTACAGTGCACTAATGGGCTTCTTATACATTTTGATTTTGTTTTAGACTGTTATTTGAATATTTGATAAGGTATTACATTTTTTATGGTTTACACTTTTTACTCTCTGTGCATACTTTTTCTCTGAAATAAGTTTAAATTCCTTGAGGTCTTCAACTGTGATTTATACATGATTGAAATGTATAGCTTTATTTTTGTCAAACTTTCTTGAACAGAATAGGCACTTGGTAAATACCTGCTTATTTGAACCACCTGACTTGATGCTGAAGCAGAGAACAGAGTCTCCCATATATAATATGAAAATAAGAGGGGAGTCACACATGAGCCTGAAATTAAAAGATGATAGAGAAAATACCCAGCAGGCCCATGAAATTCATGGTCCCAAGTCTGAGGAAAGCAGTTCAAGCACATAAAAGGTACCAATGAAAAATCATCCTTCTTTTTGTACTATATAATACAGAAAATATTCCTAGGAATAGATTGTTTTGTGAAAGAAAAGTCTTCATTTACTCCCCAAACTGAACTGTGTCCATGGGCAAAATACACCCAGAATCAAAACAGATATGCTAGAAATGGTTTATCCTGGGGAGAGTTTTCATTTTTAATAGTTAGATATGAGTTATAAACAGAAACTATAGATGGAAAGCTTTTAGAGTACATGTTAAAGTATATGTAATGACATGCAATATCTTCAATCTGGGATGACAGTTACACAATTTTAATCATTTTTCTTGTAAAAAAAGTATAAAATGTTAAAGGATAATTTAAAAAAGAGAATGGTATCACTCATAATCTTTACACCTTATCATGAAGTTATTTGTGTGTCCTCTTCAAGTATTTATTGTCCTATAGATGTACTTTTAAATTTTTAAAAATCATAGAACACATACAAGATAAAAGTCAACTTTAAATTATTTACCTCTAAGAATATTTAGGAAGAGAGCTAAAATGTTTTTGAGTAAAGGGCAGTGAAAATAAGCTATTATTATTCTATATTTTGAAACTTATTTTGAGGAGTCAAAAAAGGAAATCCAATAGGATGGGTGTGTGTTTCTTAAAATCCTATCACATTCTTACAATCATTTCATTTTTAAAAGTTGCATGTGAGCTCCAAGGATATATCAATCAGATTGTTTTTGGCTAACATTTAATAAATTGCAGATCATCTCTCTCAGACAATGTAATTTCAATTTTGGCATGTGTTAATTTTTCATTTTTGTAGTTATCTTATACCCATAATTTTAAAAAATCAATCAATTTCTATAAAGTGGTTCATTGCACATAAAAATAATGAAAAAATAGTAGTGTAAGTACAGTTTAAGTAAAGAAATAACCATGCATTGTAGATGGGACTCCAGTACAAATTATAAATCTGTATGAGCTGTGACAAGTCTATAGGTGACTTTGAACAAGCACCCACAAAGAAATAAAGGTGTAAATGGGAAGTACAACAATAAAGACCTGATAATTGAATTTCATTGAGTGGGCTATGTATTAATGTTAGTCCCCAGTGCATTGTCTTTTATAAGACTTTTCTCAGTTAGCTTTTGTGTCATTGTTAAACAAAGCACAGTCAATTGAGATTTTCCAAAGCAAACATCAAATAACAGTTTCTAATCGATGAGGAATGAGAATTCCATAAGGGCAGGGATTTTGTCTTTTTTTTTTTTTTATGTGCTGCATTTCTAATACTTAGCACAATGCATTGTTATTAGTAGATTCACTTTGTAGTATTAATTAGATAGTTGTTAATAAGTGAATGAGTTTTTCACTAAAAATATCAAAGAAAATCAAAACCATAAAACTATTATTTGTTTTATTTTTTAAAAGATTTTATTTATTTATTTTTAGACAGAAAGGAATGGAGGGAGAAAGAGATGAAGAGAAACATCAATGTGTGGTTGCATCTCACGTGGCCCCCCTGGGGAACTGGCCTGCAACCCAGGCATGTGCCCCGACTGGGAATTGAACTGGTGACCCTTTGGTTTGCAGCCCGCACTCAATGCACTGAGCTATACCAGCCAGGGCAAAACTATCATTTAAAGTTGTACTCCTTGTAGCAAAACTAGGTACAAGTTACACTGTTGCCTCAAAGCTTGCAAAATCAGCTGAAAATTAATAAGATTTCAATAAGAGAAAGCAGCATGAACTATTGGCAAAGTTGTTTGATCAAATAACATTCCTGGACATTGCAAATATCCATAGCATACAGTGTTAAAAAGCAATTAGTATCATGCATGAATGCAGCAGTTTCACTTTCCAGCATGGCATGTATGAAGAAGTACTCAGCAGGTTACTCTGTTTATCACTGACAAGTGCAGGATTTTGGTAATTATTATTTTGTAAATTGTGGTGTAATCTGGAGAAGAGGCATGCACAAGGTAGCTTGTTAAGTAGCTAGGAAGTGTGTTATTACAAGAATAAAAAGTTGAACAGACAACAAACAGGTCTCCTGTTTCTGATTAGTTGTTCAAGGAAAGGATGAATTTTTAAAATATAGTCAAGTTATGATCTCTAAATACACATCTTTTTAGTATGTGTTGTGTAAAGAGGGATGCACAAATATAACACTCTCCTGTTCTACAATGAAGTATACTGGTTATCAGGGGGAGGGTGCTTGTACAAATTTATGAAATGAGAAATGGGACATTAATAATGTCATATTCCTTCTCAACAAGTGTAGCTTAGCACTATATTCAATATCTAAATTAGGCTAAACATCGTTTCAGGGATAAAGTATCATGGTTTTTAATGTTGAAAATATCAGGATTTTTTGAGAAGATTGAACTGTGGCACAGAAACTTAACCCTTGCTCAACAGTTGACTTTCTTTCCTTGGTGAAAGATATCAATGACTCATTATTGGGAATATTTAAACATAGCATCCAGAAATTGTGGCAAAGTGTGAAGAAATATCCAGCAGCTCTCAGGAAGTCCTCTTTGCTTAGCTGGCTATGTTCTACTCTCTGTAAGCCCAGTCACTGACTAGATGACTTGTAAAAAGAGAGATCATCTGGGCCAATATTACAGCTCTCTTCTGATTTCCACATGATTGCCTTTGACCTGGCATTTTTCTCCATCTCGCCCTATCCAGCAGATTGCCCAAACAGTGCATGAGTTAATCCTGGCCTTTGAAATTTGGGTTTATTTTTTAACTCTACTCATCTGGGACAGGCTTCTGCAACAGTGCTACTTTCCCTAGGTCCACGCCCAGTGACCTGGTAAGTGGGGTCCTGCTTGATTTCAACTGGCTGCTTTTTTTTTTGCACTGTTTGAGCTAGAAATGCTTTTGATTTAACACCACATCGGGGTCGGGGGTATATTCAATGCCCTCCAAGATTGCGGATTCCCATTGATTTTTCTTTGTATCTCCTGTCTAGCTTTATTATTTCAGAATATGTTAATTATATTATCTTGTTCATACTAAATATAGCCATCCAAGAATTATTCTGAGGAAAACACTGGCTGGATGCTGTATCTGGTTACCTGGAATGTATTCCAATTATTGAAAACACAGGAGAAAAAGCAGAGGTCAGTTTATTCTTTATAATTCATCAAAGGCTCTTAACATTTCATGGAAAATGACCAATAAACCTTGGTCAACAATCCATATTGATTTTTTTTAAAAGATTGTATTTATTTATTTTTAGAGAGGGGAAGGGAGGGAGAAAGAGAGGGAGAGAAACATCAATGTGTGGTTGCCTCTCAGGTGGCCCCCACTGGGGACCTGGTCCACAACCCAAGCATATGCCCTGACTGTGAATTGAACCAGCGACCCTTTGGTTCACAGCCAGCACCCAATCCACTGAGCTATGCCAGCTAGGGCTCCATATTGATTTTATAGATAAATATATTGAGTTTAGCAAAGACTCTCTCAGAAATGATCCTAATTCCAACTCAAACCTTTGTTGCAAAAGTCCCGGTAATGGTCTACTTATTTGCAATTTGCAAATTATCTTTGATAAGTGCATTTATCTTGGTTTACAGCACTTTTGGACTGTGACTTTACCATTATGAAATTATCTTCAGTAATCTGAAGAGTCATACTGAGAGGATGGTAGCAAATAGTAAGAGCACTCTGGAGTCAAAGCTGATATTTAGCTGGTCCACCATCGAATAGCTGGACCAATGCTTATGGCTGTCATCTGCTCTAATTGATTAATGCCTGTGTTGTGTTATTGTCAACATTTTGAGAATTCACATTTTATATATCATCTCATCTTTATATATCATTCGCAAAGAGACTTCTGAAGCTTCTTATCACTCAATATGTTGCTCCAACAGGAGTTAGGCCTACTGAATCACCAATAGATGATATCTATAGACTTGCTTCTGTCTATTTAAATTTCAAGGCAGTCAAGGATGCTCCTTTCTCTCCACCAACCAACCCCAGGATGGCCTTTCCTAGGTGCTGTGGAGCTGGACAAAAATGTTTCTTTTTAGCACAGAATTGAGATCCCAGAATTAGTGCCATGTCAGGTTCAAGGTGCAAAGGTTCATTGTGATTAACTTCAAAGATTGGTTTTTGGGTAAGGAACAGAAACAATTTCACAAAAGGATATTCTGTTTTTAGTTTAAAATGGTTATCTGATGCAGTTTTTATAAGTTTTCATGTTAACTTGGGTCCTATAGTAACAGAGAACAAAAGGGCTGCCTTTTAAAAGAATAAACACAGGTTTCTATGAATTTTGTTAAAATCGTTATTATTAAGGTTATATAGTAGGTACAGATCTCAACCTAAAAAAACCTCAGGTTTGCAAGAATCATAAATTTATTGTTTCATAACTCAACCTAATATCTCTTCCAAGTTCTGATTTCACAAGGAGCGGCAGACACTTAATCAGAGTCAGTCTGGCAGGGATTTATCTAAATTGAGAAGGCTTACATAGTATTAGGGTATCAGAGGAAGGGAATGGGACATTTGACCGTCCTCCTCCTCTACCATGCTGGCTCCCCTGAGAGTTCTGACCTGCATCATTCCCCAATAGCAGCCAGGCCCAAAGATTGCTGCTGGGTCCATCTGGGACTATCAGCAAGGCCCTTTAAGGTCTGGTGGCATCCATTGCTCTGTACCCTTTTGGGTGTCTAGGAATGATTATGTTGGGCTTCCAGAACCTCCATGGTACTAGGTAAGGTTTCATTGTCCATATAATAGCTACCAGCACATGCAGGCATTTAAATTTAAATTCACTAAAATTAAATAATATTAAAACTCCAGTTTCTCAGTTACACTGACCACATTTCAAGTGCTTAATAACCCAAGTGGCTAGAGGCTACAGACAACTTTCATCACAGAAAGTCCTGTTGAACCATGCTGCTCTGAAGTCTTGGCTGGACTAGATACACTGCCCAGCTTTTCTTCTCTTAAGGGTCTTACTACCTCCCCAGGGCTCAAACAAGGAAAAAGAATGTAAGTTTTCTCTTGTTCAGCTCTCGGATCCCATAGGTAGATGCTGCCATTTCAGTGAACCCTCTTCAAGGCTTGTGCCAGAATAGAGTGAGAATAGGGCCCTAAGTCCAGTTATAGAGATTCCCCAGCATCTTGCCTCTCATTACATTTCTTCCAACTTGTTCTTCCTTCTAGTCTAGGAAATCCATTTCTCACTCTGTGAAAGGAAATTTTACTATTGCCTGTGCCAGCACTGTCCAATAGAAATATAATATGAGCCACATATATAATTTAAGTTTTTCCAGACTTCTGGGCAAGATGGTGGTGTAGGTAAATGCATTACTTGCCTCCTCCCACGACAACATCAAAATTTCAAGTAAACTACAGAATACCCATCATTAAGAACCACCTGAAATCTGACTGAATGGAAGTCCTACAACTAGAATTAAAGAAGAAGCCACATCAAGATTGAAAGGACAGGTGGAGACACAGTCCCACACCCACATGTAGAGGATAAAAATTGGGAGTGATATTTTGGCTGTGGAGGTCCCTGCTGAGGAGTAAGGGTTCCCAGCCCTACACCAGGACACACCCATCCCAGGGTTCCAGTGCCAGTAAGAGAAGTTCCCAGTGGGGACTATCTGTAAAAACCACTGGGGTTTGGGGCTGAGGGAAAGGGAAGGCTTCTAGAGTCTCAGGCAGTTCCTTTTAAAGGGCCTAGGTCTCACTTCCTCTGAGCTCCAGTGCTGGAGCAGCAGCTTGAAAGGCACCAGAGACATATGGGGAGGAACTGAATTGTTCATCGTCAGGGTGAGAGTTGGGGCATAGATTTCTCCCAGACAGAAGTGCTGACAGAGGCCATTGTTCCTTTGATGAGCCCTCCCCACACAGAGCCAGCCATATATGAGTTTCCATCAACCTGGTTCACACTGTTCTCTCCCCAACCCTGGTGATTCCATGAGGACCCCACCCAACTTTCAGGCCTACTTAACCTGTTTCCAGTGGCTTTTTCATAGGAATGGCCTGTCTTGGCTCATAATTCAGGTTTTCTTAAAATCTCTCAAACAAGTAGTATCTGGCCTCAGTGTGCTCTGTACCTCTCCTAAGTGGCCCCAGGCCTGACACTAGCAGCAGCTGGCCTTGGCTCACAGCTTGGCTTTGCCTGGGTACCTCTAAGTCCAGCACAATAAGCAGCCATCTGCAGATCGCTTTGTAGCTGATTCTGAGTGGCCCTGGGCAGAACACAGGCAGCTGTTGACCTTGGCCTGCACCTTTCAGAAGGCTCCAGACCCAGCACACCCAGCATACAGCTTCAGACCGCATTGAAACATCACCACCCAACCACCTCCACAAGTGACACTCTCAAGGGGTGAAGTCAGCTGGCACAACCGCCCCACGGAAGTAAGTACTGCTTTGTGGAGTGGGGCCCTGCTCAGCTGACTCTTCATGGTGGTTGGAGATTAGTGGTTGGTGGTCATAGCCAGTTTTTGCAGCTGATTGGCTTGGGGATAAATCCCCCCCATTGACATGCCAACAGCAATCAAGGCTCAACTACAAGACGAGGGTATACACAGCACACACAGGGGAATGCATCTCAAGTACCCAGGATGGGTGATCAGGGAGGTTGTACCACTGGAATCTTCAGGACCCCTACTATATTAGGCCAGTCTACGAAGCCTGTGAGACATAGCAGCTTTACCCAATACATAGAAACAGACACTCACACACATACACACAGGGATACAGGGAGGCTTCCTAAATGAGGAGACAAATAAACATGTCCCAAGTGAAAGAACAGAAGAAAACTACAGAAAAAGAACTAAACAAAGTGGAGACGAGCAATCTACTAGATGCAGAGTTCAAAACACTGGTTATAAGGATGCTCAAAGAACTTAGTGGGAACTTCAACATAAAAAAGGACCAGTCAGAAATGAAGGATACACTAACTGAAATAACTAATTTACAGGGAATCAACAGTAGAGTAGATGGAGCTGAGAATCAAATAACACATATTTGATTTGGAATATATGGAAGCAAAAAACACCCAATCAGGAGAGCAAAAAGAAACAGAATTTAAAAAACGAGGATAGTGTAATGAGCCTCTGGGTCAAATTCAAGTAGGGCAACAAGATGGGGGTGCTGAAAGAAGAAGAAAAAGAGCAAGAAATTGGAAACCTATTTGAAAAAACAACAACAGAAAACTTTCCTGACCTGGTGAAGGAAATAGACATACAAGTCCAGGAAGCTCAGAGAAACCCAAACAAGATGAATCCAAATAGGCCCATACCAAGACACCTCATAATTAAAATGCCAAAGATTAAATATAAAGAGAGAATCTTAAAAGCAGCAAGAGAGAAGTGGTTAGTTACCCACAAGGGAGCTCCCTTGTAGGTAGGGAGCCCCCTACAAGGGACTGTCAGCTGATTTTAGAATTGAAACACAGATACAGACCTTCCCAGACAAGAAAAAGCTAAAGGAGTTCATCATCACCAAACCAGTTTTATATGAAATTTTAAGGGTCTTTAAGAAGAAAAAAAAGTGATAAAAAATATGAACAATAAAATGGCAATAAATACATATCTATCAACAACTGAATCTAAAAAAATTAATGAACAGGCAGAACAGAAACAGACTCATAGATACAGAGAACATTTTGATGGTTTCAGATTGGATTGGGGTTGAGTGTTGGGTAAAAAAGGTGAAAAAATTGGGAAATTCAAATTGGTTGTTATAAACCAATAGCATAGGCAATGTAGTCAATAATATTCTAGTAACTATGTATGAGATCAGATGAGTGTGATATTACTTAGTTATGTAGTATCTAATCACTAGAGTGTACACCTGAAAATAATATAATAATGTATGTAAAAAATAATATAATAGTGTAATAAAAAAATTAAAATGATTTAAAAAATAAAATAAACATAAAATAAATTTCTCCAGTAGCTACATCAAAAAAAGTAAAGGAACAGGTGAAATTAATTTATGCCTTTCATTTAACCCAATATATCCAAAATAGTATTTCAACAATTAGTCAGTATATAAATGATTAATGAGATATATTTCATTCTTTTTTACATACTAAGTCTCTGAAATTGGTATATATTTTATACTTAGAGCATTTAAAGTGTTCAATAGTCAATGTGGCTAGAGCTGTGCTGAACTGTACAATAGTCAATGTGGCTAGAACTGTGCTGAACTGTGCAGTGTCTATCTGGATCCATTTCATTACTTGCTAAAGGAATAGGATTTTGAAACTCAAAAACCAAGGAAAATTCTGTTTGTTTTTTTTTCCTTTTGCATTCTGTTATACCCCTTTCCTGAAATAATGAGCACAGACAAGCCTGGGTGAGAGTGAGTGTGATGCTGAGGGTGTCTTGGTGTGGGTTATAAGAGAGGAAAGGCCATAGGATGAAAAGAAATACCTGGAAAAACAACTACAGCAAAAACCATAGATTAACATATTCAAGTATTAGCCTGCCACAGTGAGTTTTTTCAAGTAAATAGAAATTGCTGTAGGATTGTTAGGAGTAAATTGTTTGCTATGGGTTTAAAATAAATAAGTTCATTAGAAGTTAAAAATTGCTTAGTATTATTGTTTAGCATAACTGCTTTGGAAACTGGAAAACAATGCAAAACCTGCAGTGTTAATATTGGGATTAAATCTTATTACTATGACTAGGCATAGATAAATTCTGTTAGTAGTTAAACTGTGCTGCTATAATACCTTGACAGTTTTTACTGCAAAAACTGTAAAACCCCAAAATAAGAATTTTATCACCAGAAATGGTAATTCAAGACTATGGTGGCATTTTTTATAGACCAGAATCCTTATTTTGGGGATTCCTGAAATAGTGTGTAGAAGAGCTGCTTCAATGAAAATAATTTCTATCATTTCAAAATTGTCAAGGCAGAAAAGAGTTAACGTTTTTGGATGACATTTTTCACTTATTTCTTCATATTTTATTTTAATTGTAAGCTTGATGATATTTGAAGGCAAAATCAAAATTATTTTAAATGTTGATGCTTCTGTTAAGTAAAACATCCATAAAAATTTGTGATCCTACCCTGGTTCAAACGGATAGGACAATTAAACTAATTTTCACTCCCAGATCTATTTTATGCAGATTAAACCTAGGACAGAAGGAGATGATAAATTAAGACCTGAGTAAACATGGGATTAAGAGGGGGCAGAACCACAGTAGGTAATTCTACTTTGGAAGAGGTAGGATCAATAGGATGTGTATGCTAGTAGGTGGGGAGAATGGGGGACTTAAGAAAAGGGTAACATCTAGCATGCCAACAGATCTCAGCTAATGTATGACATGAAAGGTAGTCATGAGGATTAAGGTAAGTAAATTGTTAGTAATTATTATAAAATCCTGAGTCCATATAAATTATTGGTGTTCCACTGTTGGTAATCACTGAGTTAATGGGAGAGGAACGATGTTAAAAGCACTGTATCTTTTGAGATCTTTTAATCCTTGAGGTAGTAATGTTTGGTAGCAACAAAATATTGTTTGAAAGCCCGTTTACTTTTTTCTTGACTGTTTAAATTTGCTACCAAGCACAATAGTGTACATTATCAGTTACCATTTATTGATTGTTTACTATGTGCCAGGTACTTTACATACATATCTTGTATCTTCTCAACATCCCCAAAAGATAGGCATAATTATTCCTTCGACAGAATAAGAAGCTGATACTCAGAGAAGTTAAGTAATTCGTATCACTTTATTGCATGCATACTCAACATCTGTTTCTGAAAACTCTTTGAGAATAGGGACTGTATCTTTTATGTACTACTAATAGTATTTAATATGATCAATTATCACTTGGGATTCAATAATTATCAGCTACATGGGCAAGAAGACATTAAAATATTCTATATTGAAGGTTCTTTAATAAATTTAGTTAGCAGATCGGTTATTTAAAAAAAAAAGTTGTGAGGGAAGAAATAGTTGCTCTGTGGAGCCTCCAGGAGCCAGTGTACTGAACTTGAGCTCAGCAGCTGAACAATGTCAAGGTCTGCTTTAAATCTTTAGTCTCTTTTAGCTACCTTTGCAGCAATAATTAAAGAATTTACACCCAAGAAAAATGCTTCCCCTAACAAGAAGAGCTGCCTTTTAAGAAACTCTTTGTTGGTCTCTTAAAATGTCCTACAACTAGAGGATTCCCTGGGAGTCCAGCACATTACTTTTTTTTTTTTTAATGAAAGATACTTATTTAAAACTGATTGCTTTTAAAATAATTTCTTTACAATAAAGTCTTCTTTTCCCCCTACCCCAGAGGCAGGGAGATAGTATTAGAAGAAACCAGGGTGACCACATGAGAAAATCTGAGAACTTCTTGAGAACAATAATAAATAGGATGTAAAACCCTCCTGATCATCATGTTGGGTTTCTGAAGGGCAACTTAGATTAAAATGGTTTGACCATTTCTATAAATTAGCCATTTTTTAAAAATGATACACTTAAAATCTGTTAATGTTGCAGAACATATCACTGCATGAGATCATAACGGCTGTAGGTTGTAGTGACTTTGTAAACCACTCAGGTTTACTAAGATGTACATGAAGTAAGAGTCAATATAATTATTATGGTTCTCTTACTATTTTAAAATTAAGACTATAGCAAAATAGGTGATATCTATGCCCTTTTCTGTAAAAATGCACATTAGTTCACCTTCTTTACTGAAATAGAAATAAATACCGGATTCAAGCCTTCTGTCTCCCCATCTGTGTTGATTCTTCAAAATCTCTCCTTTCTCTTTCCCATCTCTACATGTATTCATTTCTCACCTATTGTTGCCTTTCTGTTGGGTGTCACAAAGAATCCTTCCCTAGACCCTAACACCTTTCAAGCTACTTTGTTCTTGTATCCTTAGTAAGATTGAGAATAACTCTTAATAGTTTCCAGGACCCATACTACTTATTATCTTTTTATGTTACTTCCCTCTTTTTTCAAACTATTTGCTGATTGCTTGTAGGGTGCTCCTAGTTCTCTCCATTCTCCTTGGTCTCCTTCCCACTTTACCCCGCTTATTTCTTAAAATGTTGGGATCCCCACCCCCGCCTTTTTTTTTTTTTTTTTTTTGCCCTCTTTCTCTGCATCAGACATCTGTGAGCCACCGAAAATTGAAAGCAAATTTGTGACTGGACATTTTTTCCTCCTTGGGAAAGTGTCTATGAACTTTCATCATATTCCCAAAAGAGGCCTTGGCTGTTTTTAACAAGGTTAAGTACCCCTGCCCTCACACTCCTCTTAGGTCATTTCATCCCGTCCTTTGCCTAATAACCACCCTTTTTATATGCCAGCTACTCCCAAATCCGTGTGCAGTTCCTACCAGGGGAAAGAAACTCCACATCGATGAGAAACCAAGATCCAAAGAAATGTTCAAGAATCAGAACAAGAAGAAACTGCACCGTTAAATACTTTCTGTCTGGCTTGTGTCATCAAGTCCCGTTGAGGACCAGTTGCCTGCCTGTCAGGCAGGGGCTGGCAGGGTTATTACTTCCCAGTTTGACACGGGAAATAGGGTGAAAATAAGGCTGTGTGCATAAACACCAGTTGCTTAGTGGCAGAGGAAAGAGCTCCCAGCTCGTAGGGTGGGGAATAGAAGAGGAGAGAAAACCACAGCAGCCGCACTGCCCAGAGCTGCAGCGAAGGTAGCCCGGCTCTCTGCTCCCACACTCAGACTCAAGACAGAAACCCCGCCTGGTACCGGCTCGCGGTTGACAGACATTCACCTTCAGCAACCATCTTCCAGTTCACCATAAACACTCCTTACTCCTCTGGCCTAACGCTTCCCTTTCCAAGCCAATCAGAGGAATGAATGGGCGGGATTGTCCTTACAGGGTTCCTTTTTTTTTTTTTTTTTCCAAACTAAGGATAGACTGGTGTGCCGCGTTCCCGCTGGGGGAAAACACCTCCAGAGCCTGGGAGTGGCGCCCCTGTGATGGGCACTCGGATCAACCAATGAGGATCCCCTGATGCTCAAAGGCTCACCCGCCAGGGTGGGCGGGGCAAGCGCAGGGCCGGACCAATGGCGGCAGGGCGGACGGAGGTTGAGCCGCCGTGGGTAGGGTTAGTGTGAGAGGTGCGGCGGGGGAGGTAATGATGATGGTGGCGGAGGAGGAAGGCGGGGGAGGGGGTGCTGGGCGCTGAGCGGCGGCTCTGGCAGGGTTTTGTAGGGTGGGGGGCGGCCGCGGGGCGACTCCGTCCGGGAGGGGGCGGGCGTGAGGCGCGCCGTCCGCCTGAGGGACTGCAGACCCCCGGCTCCTTCGAGCGCCACGGCTGGCTCTGCTGTTCCATGTGGCTCCGGCGGGGATGGAGGACTCGGTGGCGGCGGCGGCGGCTGCTGCTGCTGCGGCGGCGACGGAGGAGCGGCGCTGAGGAGGGTACGGGGCTATACTCAGCCCGACAGCGGGATTAGAGGCGTGAGGAGGGGGCGGGAGTGGACGTGTGGCTAGGCTAGGGCTCGGGGACTAGGCTGGGGTCTACTGGCATCGTCTGGGTGACAGGGACCGCGGGCGAGCCACTGCCTGCCTCCGCTCGGGGAGCCGGGTTCTGGGCTCTGTGCGTGAGTAGAACAGGCTCCGGCGTTCTGTTCCCTGAGGATGGGGGAGGGAAGGCACCGCACCCTGCACCCCGCACCCTCTCCCCGCACGGCTCACTTGCCCTGCTGGTCATTGCTTCACGCCCAGGCGGGAGTTTCCTTTTCCCTCCGTTTGGCAGCGGAGGTGAAGGAGAGCCCAAGTGGCCTGGAGCCGGGACGTTGCCCTCCCTCTGCTTTGAGATTTCCCTCCACTCCTCTTTCCCCATCCATTTCCCCCTCCGACTCAACAACAGCATTCCTCCCGGCTCCTTAATTTGTTCGAAGCAAACATTCTAGGACTCGAGGCTGTTAATTATCGGATGAAAAACAAAGTTTATTTAAAAATACTCCACTTCTCCCTCTGACTGGCCGTGGACATTAAACAGCACCTACACTTTCCCGCTCTGCTCGCCCTTCTGTGATGCTAGAAGGGGGAGGTAGGGGCCCCACTTGTGCCTGTGGGTCGTTGTTGATGCTGATTACCTGATGTGCTGCTCCAACATCCTCGGTGTGAATTGTCATTTTTTCCTTGGTGTCTGGTATCCTTGTTACTGGCTTTTGAGGTTGGTGTTTTGTTTCATTGTTTGAAAAACATGCAGAGAACTGGATTGTCTGTTGCAGTGTTATCTAACATGGGTGGTTAGTCACTTGTCATCCTTCTCTCCTCATATTTTTTCTCTTTGTTTTGCTTTTCAGTTCTCCAGAATACACATGATATAGCCCCTGAGGTGTCTCCATGAGGGAACCTCCACTCACTCATCCTGTCATGTATATCACACTGTTCTTGACTGGGCCATTCATCTAAGATGGGATTTACCCTGTGAAACAGGGAGAAGACTTATGGACCCCAAACATCATTTCAAGTTGTAGTTGAGTTTTTAAAAGTACAGACATACATGCAAAGCTTCTTTGCTTTGGACCCTCTGCTTTGTTAAAGCTGCTGTGTTGCTCACCCAGAACTGCTCCAGTGTACTGACTAATCATCATGGCTTCAGTTTGGAAGAGACTGCAGCGTGTAGGAAAACATGCATCTAAGTTCCAGTTTGTGGCCTCTTATCAGGAGCTGATGGTTGAGTGTACCAAGAAATGGTAAGACATGCCTTGGGGTAGAGTTTGCTCTGCTGTGGCCTAAACTCTGCTTCTTCTGACAGCAGATTTACCTTTCTGTGGTGTACAAGTGTGTAGAATCAGGGTGGGGTGCAGATTACTCTAACAAGTAAGGTGTGTACTGTTGCTGCTGGCACCATCCCTTTGGGTTTTAATTATTGTACTTCAGGATGGCTCAGAGGGCTGTAACTGTGAGAGAACATCGCTAATGTTAGAATAACTTTGCTTTTTATAATTTTAAGGATACAAAGAATAGCTATTGAAATATTACAAACATATGCATATGCTTTAATGTAAAAATCTGTGTTCTTATGGGGTGGTGATAATTTATATATTTTTTTTCTTGATTTTTTTTTTTGTTTTTGCTTAAGATAAAGAATTCTTTGTTATTTGAATAATGGAATGCCAGTCCACATAACCTTAGAAATTCTTTTGTTATATATATGCTTAGGCAACTGTGTTTTATTTTAATTGCCTAATGGGATACATTTCTTGGCCAGACTTAAGGAAGCAATTAGTAGTGCTGGTCTGTAACTTGCTTCTTTCCACTTGAGCAAAGTAAATTTAGGGCTTTCTTTTCAATGTGCTGAATGATAAGCAAGAAGAATTCTTATTTAGTGAGAAAAAAAGTTAATCTTAGGCAAAGAGTCCTTTGGGTTTTTATTGCAGTGATTAAGTAGTATTAATGCAAAAATAAGTCCATTTCATTGTCCACAAGGACTATAATCATGTCTGTATTAACTTCTTTTTGACATTCTTTTTATTAGATGAAAAAATTAGCTTGCTGTATTCCAGAACTCTTACATGTATTTGAATATTTATTTGGAAACTAGTTTCTGAGTGCTTTTCTCTTGAACTTGTTAGGAATGTTATTTGTATGTAACTCAGGAAATGTATGTACTGGTTACCTACTTTAAACTAGTTACTGTGGCTTTAGGGTTGAATATGACATAATCCTCACCCTCCAGGTGCTCACAGTTCAGGGTAATGACAGTCATGTAAATTCACTGTGATAGATGCAATAATATAAATATATATGGTGTCAGGATTTTAATCTGTCTCCATCACTTAACAATTGAGTATCCTTGGGGACAGGTTGTTTAATTATCTGTAGTTTAGTTTCCATATCCATGAAGGTAATAATAGTACTATGTCATGGGAAGGGTTATTTGAAGATTAAATGAGTTAATACATGTATGAATACATGTATGAAAATGGTTGAAACAGAGTCAGGCACATAGTGAATGCCCAACAAATGCCGTTATTACTAAGTTGGCAGAGAAGGAAATACCTACTCAAGAGTTGGGGGTAGGGTGTTGGGATGCCTTCCTGGGATCTGAGCTGGCTTTTGAAAAATTCGTAGTAGTTGGCCAGGAAGCCAAGGGGGAAGAAAGGAAAGATATTTTAGACTGAAACAGCAATCTATACAAAAACATGGGGGCATTAAATAGTGCAGGGTGTGCTGGAAATTAAAGTAGTGTAGTTTGACTTACAGTGTCGGATGGGGGTAGTGCAGTGAGGCTACAGTGTTTGAGAGGCAGGCAGGACTCAGATCCTGAAAAGGTATGTGCTGTTATACATGGGGACATAACTGAAAGTTTTTGAGTGGAAGAGACCTTAGATTGGCATTTTGGAAAAATCACTTGATGACATCATAGAATGAGTATCATGTAAATATCATAGGGGAAAGGGTGACTGGAAGCAGTGATATCAGGGTAGCTGTTGCATAGATAAGGTGAGGAAAAAGGGTTAGACTTGAGGCATTGGCAGAGGGAATGGAGAGAATTAGGCCCAACAAACACTTAGGACATAAAAATGGATAGGTCTTGGTGGTCATTTCAGTATTAAGTGTGGTAAGGATGGGTTTAAGGGGGAGGGAAAGGTCTAAGTTGACCCCCAAGTTTCTGGTTTGGACAACTGGGTGTACTACTAACCAAGCTAGAGAATGCATGAGGAAGACCCAGATCACCAGTATTTCTTAATTTGGTGTTATACTGGGGATATCAGCTTAAAGGTGGTTAAACTAAAATCCCTTTCCTGAGGGAAATACAACATATCAGGTGATTCTTCAGTCACAAAATCAGTTTCTTCCCTACAGTTTGCAGCATCCCAGGATATTTTCCTTGAGAAGTATTAAGTTGTTGTTAATGTGTCTCAAGGTGAAAGCAAGAATGAAAATTTAACTTGATTACAACTTGATCATTTTTAGGGGTTGCCATTATGGTACACCTGTTAAATTAGATCCTTATGATGACAGGATCTGACCTTAACACTAGAAACATTGGGATGTTCTAGAATATTCAGAGATTAGTTCTAAATATTTTGCTTTTTTTTCTCTCTCATTTAGCAGTATAGTTTAAAGCTAACCAGGTGACAGACTCAAAGAATAACATTTGTTTCATGTACTAGAATTTTATTTATAAGCAGGTTCTTAAATAGAGCTTTAAAATTGTTTCCATATATAAATTTTCATTGTAAAGACTTTTATTTCTTTTGCCTTACTTTGCATAGGGTCTTGTGATAGAAACAGATTAGGCCCAATTTCTGCACTTTTATCCTGTAGTTTACTTTGTTCTATTTCTTTCTTTTTTCCATTCCTCATTTTGATCTTTGCAAGAAGTCTTAAATTATTGGATGTATGTGTGCTGAATTGGAAACTATTTAAAGGACATAAGAAAAGAATAGACTTTGACACATTGAAAAATTTTTATCAGTTACTTTTACATTTAGGTACTCTTTTGGGGGGTATGGAAGAATAAAAAACGAAGAAGGAAATTTAGAGATGCCAGTTGAATGAAAGAAAAGAGACATCAGTAATAGCATTGAAGATATATTGCAAGTATTGAGAGGGTATGAAAATACATCTGGTATAAATTAGAGAAGGAATAAACTATAAAAAGAAGGAACAGTTAGCATTTTTCGGGGTTGTGCCTTTGGAGGTAGCCTGTGACATTCATTGCCTTTTAGAACCTGCTGCTGCTGCTGCTGCTGCTGCCGCCACCGCCTCCTCTTCCTCCTCCTCTTTTTCTTATCTTCACCTGAGGACATTTTTCCATTGGTTTCAGACAGAGAGGAAGGTGAGAGGGGAGGGGGAGAAGAAAAAGAATTGATTGGCTGCCTTCTCCTATGTGCCCCAACCAGGAATTGAACCTGTGACCTTTTGGTCCACAGGACATGCTCCAACAGCCGCATTAGCTAGGGCTGGAACCTCTTAAAATATCTTCTGAGATGAACGACATTTAAAACACCTGGGACCTGTTAGAACTGCTAACTCTCATGCCAGGCCTTGCCCTAGACTTACTGAATCAGAAACTGCTTTTTAATAAAATTCACAGTATGCATATTAAAGTTTAAGAAGCAGTATTTTAAAGTGATGTTTTGAACCTTACCAAGTGCCCAATCATGACTTCAAGATAAAGTATATTTAAAATACACTGACTTTTGCACAAATTTGAAGCTCAAAAGAATGAAGATGAAACTCAAGGCGTTCAGAAAAGGCATAGTATGTTGATGGAATAGGGTAATGGGAATCAGGATATATTTTCCAAGGGAGAATGTGTTATTTCTGTGATTATGGAGAGGAGTAACTTTTCCCATGTTCTTTTGTCATAGCTATAGGGTATGAGCCTATATAAGACATGTAACAGGATGAAGGTAAGGGTTTGTGGAGGCCACCTTTTGAGATCTAGGCCATGAGTAAACAGTGTTTTGCTCCTTACTCAAAGGATGGATCTATAGGTTAGAGGGTTTGGGATTTCTGCTTTCTCTTTGTTGCCATTCATAGTATTTTGCTTTTGTCCTGGCTGATGCCGTGTGAATTCCCTTAATTCAACAGGGTCCACTTTCTGATTCTTTTATGGTGTAGTGGTTCTAGAATTTGGGTCAGGAACAAAAACCAGAATGACTCATTCATCTGAGAGAAGGACCCTGTACTTTGAGGTCCTCTTCCTCATTACTTCTTGATTGTCAGGTAAAAAGGCTCTGGCAAATTTGGAGTTAATAAGAGTTTAAATCCCCTACTCTTATTGTTGTCCCCAAGTCATTTAATTATTAATCTCATTTAACCGACGTAGCTGTTGGCAAGTGGTGAGACTGGCCACTGGAGATGAGTTTGAGAGAAAGAGACTGTGTTCTTTTATACCTTAGTTTATTTCTTATCCTATTCTTTTATCACCTGCAGGCCTTTAGATTTCTGAGGGAAGTCTTCACTATGAGCCCTTAATGGCTGTTCAGGTATTGAAGAAAACTACTCAAAACTTGGCAAGTTGTGGTTATGATAATTTAGGTTGCAGAATTCAGTTCTAATAGGATCTCCCTAATATATGATAAGAATCATTATGTACGAGTATGTATTTTAGTTTTCTGTGTATGTCTGCATCACCTAAATATATGAACATATTTACGTTTTTATGTTCTATATAAATCTTAGTTATGGTATTCAAAAAGTACTTAAAATACTATACATTTTTCTTTAAAAAGGCATAAATATATGTGTTTTTGATTTTTCTGTCATATAAGAATTCTTGTTTTTAAATACAGTTTTAATTATGATTTACTTTAAAAATAGGTAATATAATCACATGGTTCAAAATTCTAGAGATATAAAAATGTGTATATATATATTCCTGAAAGTAACTCATTTTTTCCATTATTCCACACCTCTTTGCAAACCTTGTGACCTCAGGATTTGGAAAGTAAAAAAAGTAGCTCTTTTCAGTGCTTAAGTTTGTGATGCTGGCCTGTTAGATAAAATATAAACTCCTTAATCTGATGTTCTGGGCTCTCTGTAACTGAACCCAATTTAGTTTTCCAGTTGGACATCAGAATGCTACATGGACTTTAAGTATTAACTTGAGTTTATAAAGTACAAATTACATCAATAATTACTTATTCAGATTCATTTCTTTGTGTGGATTAAGCAAGCATGTCTTTGTTGACCATCTAATAGAGTGAGATAGAGGTACATCAGCCTTGATATAAAGAACCTACATATGAAATACTTTTTTTTTTTAAAGAAGAAATAATTAATTGGAAATAGGTTTGATGTGTTTTAGGAGTTTCTGGAAGACCAGTGTGTCTGGAACAAAATAGAGTAAGGGGTAAAATGATAGGTGAGGTCTGAGAGGTAGGTGGTGGTGGGGTTAGATCATGTATGGTCTTGAGAACATGGTAAGGGCTTTTGGATTTTAAGTGTGATAGAAAGCCATTGCAGAGGTATCATATAATATGATTAACATTTTAAGAAGATTATTCTGGGTACTTTGTGAACTGTTGTCAGTAAAAGTGGTAGCAGGGATAGCAGTTAGGAGGCTATTGCAATAGTCTAAGTAGCAAAGAGGTAGTGGTGGAGGTGGTGAGAAATAGGCTGGTGTATGTAGGTGATACGCACATGCTACCAGCACACTTTACTGAAGTATAACTTACACATTTACACACAATAAAATACATCCATTTTAAGCATACAGTTCAATAAGTTTTGACAAATTATAAACCTGTATAACTGGAAATGACTTTTTTTGAATGTATAGTTGACAGGACTTACTAATGGATTAGAAATGATACAAAGTGAGAGATGGATCAACAGTGACTATAGTTGTTAAGCCTGAGCAACCAGGTGAATGTAGTAATTACAGGGATGGGGAACACTTGGGAAGGACAAGGTTTGTCATGAAGGAGAAATCAAGAATTGGTTTTGCTTTTCTTAAATTTTGGGACATCCAGATGGAGGCCTTAATTGAGCAGTTATATAAATCTCGAGCTCAGGGGAGAGAAGGGGCTGTAGTCACTTAGTACAGCCACACATTGCTTAACTATGGGAACACCTTCGGACAGATGCATCGTTAGGTGATGTTGTTGTGTAAATATCATAGAGTGCATGTACACAAACCTAGTTGTTATAGCCTCCACCATACACCAAGGCTATATGATAGTGTGGCCTATTGCTCCTAGGCAACAAACCTGTACAGCATGTTACTATACTGAATACTTGGCAATTGTAACACAATGGTAAGTATTTGTGTGTCTCAATGTAGCTAAACATAGAAAAGATGCATCGGAAATATGGTATAAAAGATAAATGGTTTACCTGTATAAGACACTTACTATGAATGGAGCTTTTAGGACTGGAAATTGCTCTGGGCGAGTTAGTGAGTGCTGAGAGTGTGAAGGTGGAGGACATACTGTGTACTACTTTAGACTTTATAAACATTGTTCCACAAGCCCTCCCCTCTTGCTTCCTTCTGACAGGGTCGGGAATAGAACATTGAAGCTGTCAGTGGTGCTACATAGATAGGGTAGAGATGTGGGCTGGATTGATTGGAAATATCGAGGATAAACAGTCTGGGTAAGGTGTAGATCACCATAATAGTGACTGTCAGGAGAGAGTGAAAGGTAGTCTGAGGATCAGTAGGAATAAGAAATTAAGATGGAAGGGCAAAGGATCATAGGGGATTGTCATGGCAATTTGGTTTGGCCTGACACATGTTGGAGCAGTGGTCTGATTAAGGAATTTTGTAGTATTCAGCAGAATAAGAGGGTGCTTAATATGGAGAGGGTGTAGAACTGAGGACTCAATATTTTGACTTTGGAAATTTGATTTTGGTTCCATTGACCCTATCTGGCACAAAGGGCTCTGTTTGGCATTGAACTGATGGAAGAAATAAAATTTATCTATGCATTACAACCTGAAAATATTTCCAAAGTACAGGGATAGGCTGGCTCCACACTCCAAGAAAGCTTTTACTAAAATGGTAGTGGCACTTAATACTTGTAAAGGTAGCTCCTGTGGACCTGTGTCCTTGTATAGGATTTTAGGTCCTCAACAGCAAATTCACAACAATGTACTCTGAAAATCATCAATTCATTTGCCAGCATTTATGTATGTGTTTATGTACACACATGTGCATGTGCATTCATGTGCATATGCACTATGGTGACCATGCTGTTTAGGATATATTTCTTTATGACAGGTTTTCTTTAAAAATTTTTTTCCTGTCATGGTCTTTAAAATGAACCTATGGAGTAAATTGTATCTTTTGATAGTGTGTAATTCTCTTACCTTATTTTGGTATCGGATCTTGGCTTACGTATTTTAAAAGTTGATTTTTAGTATGAATTATTAAGGGTTTATGTGAAGAAGTTCCACTCTTATAATTTAGTTTTGTTTCACGTTAATTGTGCAATTAGATGCTCAGAGAACTTAAAATGTACTATTGGTGCATCAAATGTGTTCGTTTTAATTTTGTGGAAAATTTCAACAAAAGAGTCACTGAAGTAGTTCATTGCATGATATAAAAATAGTCCAGTGTACTGAAGGAAAAATTGTACAAGCACTTTGAACTGAATGCTCAGTAGGGATGTTCATATTTTGCATCAGGGCTTTTGCATATTTTTTAAAAGCAGTAGGACCGAGTTTGTGAAATGGGGGCAGTGAAATTACTACTGGCTGTCACTATGTTTGTCTTATTTCTCCCTGTTATAGTGATATTTTTAGACAGCTTTGGTAATAGATGCCTAAAGATTTTCTTTGATAAATTTGATATATTAAAACATTTCCTGGTGTTATTAATCCTGGTGTTATTTTTAAAATACTCTTTAAATAAAAACACTTAAACATGACTCTAATACCTCAGTAACAATAGAAAAGATTGACTTTAGTGCAATGAAGTTATCACTTTAAAAGTTAATACTCTTCCTATATCCAAAAGAGTTTTTCAGCTTCAGAATTTAAAATAACACTATGTTGACTAATTTAGTGATATAAAGAGAACAGAGATAGTCTTAGAGGAGCTAGAGTACATATTACCAGGCACTTAAGAGGAGTTACCATTGGATAGTGGACTTGGTTCTGAGTTTACTGGCAGCTGAGACATGTTGGCTCACATAATATTCCCTCTGGCTAAAGAAAATAACCAAATTCATTTGCAGAGACTTTTCTTAGAACTTAATTCAAAGAAGATTTTTATTATGAAAAAAATGTATGACGTACATTTTTCCACCTGCAAAAGACTCAGACTGCTAAACTGGATAATGTTTATGTTGCCATAATATATACTTTTATTTTTTTTATTTTTATTTTTCTTAAAGATTTTATTTATTTATTTTTAGAGAGAGGGGAAGGAGAAAGAGAGGGAGAGAAACATCAATGTGTGGTTGCCTCTCACATGGCCTCACTGGGGACCTGGCCTGCAACCCAGGCATGTGCCCCAACTGGGAGTTGAACTGGGACCGCTTGGTTCCCAACCTGCGCTCAATTCACTGAGCTACACCAGCCAGGCGCCATGATATATACTTTTAGTAAAGACCCTGTATAAGAGAATATGGTTGAGGAACCTAATTTTCTGATTATCTAATGTAAGTCAAGGGTACAACTTATTTAGAAGGATGGATATGTAACATAAATCAAGTTCTGGGCTGTCCAGTTCAGAAACAACTAACCACATCTGGCAATTTACATCTAAATTTAAATTAAGTTAAGTTAAAAATTCAGTTCATCAGGCGTATTAGCCACATTTCAAGTGCTCATTAGCCACATATAGCTACGGGGCTACCATATTGGACAGTGCAAACGTGGAATAGTTCATCATCACAAAAAGTTTTATTGGACAGTGTTGTTTTAGCTATTTCCTCTCAAATTGACTGATTTAAGAATCACCACAGCACTTTGCAAATATGGAGAATTCCATTCCCATTAGAAAGCCCTGATTTTGGTAGGTCTGGAATGGTGCCGGCAAATCTGTCATTTTAGAAATTCCCTTATTGCTTAAGATCAATCATCAAGCCAGGTTTTAGAACTACCATATTTGTTTCTTTCTCAAGAATCTGTCTGAAGTAAAGCTTTGGTAGATGCTGAATGATAATTCCTGTTGGTACTCCAGACATGTTTATTGAGTCAAAAATTTGAATATAATTTTCTTCCTTTGGTTTAGTTGTTTTGTAGTGTGTGTGTATGTGCGTGTATTAAAAGTGAGAGTATACTTTAGTATGTCACATATAAAGATTACAAATCAGTATAAACATTTTAACAGTTTCATTCATTCATTTAGAAAAAAAGAGACTAGTTTGTTGTCTTCCACAGAAGCAAGACCTATTGGGGGTGAGGGTCAAAGATAGAATACTTTTTTTAAGCAAAGTTTTGAAAATTCTCAAGTATTTGCACTGTTGTTATACTTCCAGGCAACATCTCTGGATCTACTGATCTTTTTCCTCTGAAGAATGCCTTAATTATTACTCCAGTTTTTCTATTGCCACTGCCTTGGTGGCATCCTTTGTCATCTTTTGCCAAGGCCCATGGTTCCCAAACTGTACTTTGGAGCCCAGAAGGCACTGCAGAGAACTCACAGATGTGCCAGGAGATGCTTAAACATTTTGAGGGAAAGAGAGCAATGACATCTGTTGGAAACCACACAAACTACTAACTTGAGGGTGGTTCATTTTCAAAATTAGATTGCTACATTCCTTTCAATGCTACAGTATTTTTACAAAGCAGAGTTTTTAGTAGGTGCTGTGACAAAAAGCAAGTACTATGTGAAAATCCGTATGGAAGTAAAAAAGAGGAAGGCATTATCCAGTCTGATTCTAAGGTTTGAGAAGTTGTGCAGATCCCACCTAACACAGGTGTTAAGTTAGGACATACATCTTTCTTAATTTGTTTGAACCTGACTACTTAATAAGCAAAATGGTTAGGTGTGTCTTTTGGCCTGTGAAAAAATTACTGACACATTATGGGTCTTATAAACCCAGAAAGTTTGGGAGTCTCTGGTTTTGGCTTTTGTGATAGCCCTGAACACTTTCCTAGCCCTTTCTGGCCCTTTGTCTATGTTACTGCCATAGTTATCGTTACAAAATGAACCTTCCAGATTCCCCCTTGTTTATAGGATACTGTTAATGTGGTAATTTTAATCTTTTAAATCTATATTCTGTTTTACTAGTTTTCTTCCAACCATCCCCTCTAAGTTTCCAAAATCTTGTTTCCCTGAAAATGATCTTTCTTCTGTATCCCCTTCCAAAAATCATTAAATGCAAAGAGAATGTAGTAACATTCTGTCTCAGAGTAACCTAATTGAAACTAAATTTATTCCTACAGTAAGTGGGTTTAGAAATGAGTTTAATGGTTCAGCTATAATTTGAAGAGTAGTCTCATATACAAAATAATGTTTTAGAACGTGGTTCTTTTATTTTTAAAAGTTTTTATTGAAATTATTTTAGGCTTACAGAAGAGTTGCCAAGATAGTATAGAAGCGGAACTGCTGGGTCATGTGATAATTTTATCTTTTTGAGAAACTGCCAAACCCTTTTCTAGAGTGGCTGCACCATTGTATATTCCCACTAGCAATGTGTGTGGGTTCCAGTTTCTTCACATTCTCACCAGCATACCTTATTGTCTGTTTTATTTTAGCCATCCTAGTGGGTGTAAAATAGTAGTATATCATGGTGGTTTTGATTACATTTCTCCAATCGCTGGATGATGTTTAGCCACAATCTTTTCATGTGTTTATTGGCCATTTGTATTTTATTTTTGAGAAATGTGTATTCCGATCCTATGCACATTTTTAATTGGGTTATTTATATTTTTAGCATTGCATTGTAAGACTTTTAAAAATATATTTTAGATATTACACTTATCAAATATGTGATTTATAAATATTTTTATTCAGTGACTTGTCTTTTCACTTTTTTGGTGGTGTGTTTTGATGCACAAAAGTTTTAAATTTCATTAAGTCTAATATATCTATTTTTTAAATTTTATTAATTATGCCTTAGTGCCATGTATAAGACTACTGGTATTTTGAGTTAATTTTTGTGTATGGTATAAGGAAGGGATCCAACCTCATTTTTTTGTTGCACGTGAATATCCAGTTGTTCTAGCACCATTTGTTGAGTCTGGGTATATTTTCCTGTTTCTTTGTGCACAAATGAGTGGATACATGTACTTTTTACTCTTATTTCTTTCTTTTTACACAAAAGGGGTATGGGAGTACTATTGTTACTCTGCTTCACTTTTCTTTTTACGTAACAGTACATCCTGGAGTCATTCCATATTATTTCCTAGAGATCATCCTTATCTAATACCGATAAATTATTACCAAAAGTCTGTAGTTTGCATTAGGATTCACCCTTTTTGTTGTGCACTTGTTGGTTTTAATAAATATATAATGACATGATTCCATAATAGTATCATACAGAATAGTTTCAGCTGCCCTAAAAATTCCCTGTACTCCACCTGTTCATTCCTCTCTCCCGTTTCTGAATCCCTAGCAACCGCTGATCTTTTTATTGTCTCCATAGTTTTGCCTTCTCTAGAAAGTAATATATTTTAATTTTACAATATGTAGCCTTTCACTTAGTAATATGCATTGGAAGTTCCACCATGTCTTTTTGTGGCTTGATAGCTAATTTCTTTCTAGCACTGAGTGGTATTACATTGTATGGATATACCACGGTTTGTTTATCCGTTCATCTATTGAAGGACGTCTTTGTTGCTTCCAAGTTTTAGTAATTATGAATAAAGCTGCTATAAACATTTGTGTACAGGTTTTTGTGTAGAAAGCAAAAGTTTTCAGTTCATCTGGGTAAATACCAAGGAGCACAATTTCTGTATCATATGGTAAACATACTAGTTTTCCAAGAAATTGCTAAACTGTCTTTCAGAATACCTGTATCATTTTGTATTTCCACCAGCAATAAATGAGAGTTCCTTTTGCTCCACATTCTCGCCTGATTTTGAGGTTGTCAGTGCTTTGAATTTTCACCATTCTAGTAGGCGTGTAGTGGTATCTCATTTTAATATTCAGCTACCTGGTAACATATGATTCTGAGCATCTTTTTATATGCCTATTTGCTATCTGTGTATTTTCTTTGTTGAAGTGTCCAGATCAGTTGCCCATTTTTAAAATTGGGTTGTTTTCTTAGTATTAAAGTTTTAAGGATTCTTTGTAGATTTAGGATACCAGTCTTTTACTAGATACATGTTTTGCAAGTATTTTCTCCCAGTTTGTGGCTTGCCTTTTCTTTCTCTTAATAGCATCTTTTGCAGAGCATAAGTGGTAATTTTAATAAAGTCCAACTTACCAACTTTTTTTAATAGAGTATGCTTTCGGTGTTGTGAAAGGTGTAAGGTCTGTGTCTAGATTCATTCCAGCACAGTTTGTTGAAAAGACCATCCTTTGTTCATTGAATAGCCTTTGTTCCTCTGCCAAAGATAAGTTGATTCTATCTGTGGGGGTTCATTTCTAGGCTCTTTATTCCAGTTCATCTCTTTGTTCATTCACCAGTACTACACTGCCTTAATTACTGTTTGTTTTATAGTAAGTCCTGCAGTTGGGTAATGTCAGTCCGCTAACTTTGTCCTCCTTCACCAACATTTCGGGTCCTTTGCCTTTCTATACGTATTTTAGAATCAGTTTGTCAGTACCAAATGACTTGCTTGAATTTTGATTGGAATTGCATTGACCTATATATCAAGTTAGGAAGAACTGATATCTTAGCGATATTGAGTCTTATCAAGGTACATTATCCATTTTAGATCTTTTAGTTTTTTCATAAGAGTTTTGTGGTTCTCCTCATATGGATCTTGTATATATTTTGTAAAATTCATACCTAAGTATGTACCATTTTTTAATGTAAATGCTAATGTGTTTCAAATTCCAGTTGTTCATTGCTGGTATATAAAGCAATTGACGTTTGTGTGTTAACCATGTGCCCTGTAACCTTGCTATGACTGCTTATTTGTTTCAGGATTTTTTGGTCGATTCTTTGGAATTTTCTACATACATAATCATGTCACATATAAAGAGAGACAGTTTGATTTCTTCCTTTCCAAACTGCGTACCTTTTATTTCCCTTTCTTATCTTAACTGCATTAACTAGGACTTCTAATATGATTTGAATAGAAGAAATGCTGAGAGCAGACATCCTTGCCTTGCTCCCTATCTCATTGGGAAAGCATCTAATTTCTCACTATTAAGAATGGTGTTAGCATTAGTATTTTGTAGATGTCTTCACAAAGTTGAAGAAACTCCCCTCTATTCCTAATTGGTTGAGAGTTTTTATCATGAATGAGTGCTGGATTTTGTTAGATGCTTTTTCTGTATTTAATGATGTGATTATGTAATTTTCTTTAATAGTCTGTCAATGTGATATGGATTATATTAGTTGATATTCTAATGTTGAACCAGAATACATGCCTGGAATAAATCCCACGTGGTTGTAGTATACAGTTATTTTTTTTTTCCATTGGTCAGCATCTCTTTATTTTTATTTATTTTTTTTAAAATTATTTTATTGTTGTTCAATTACAGTTGTCTGCATTTACCCTCCCCCCACCCCACCCCAGGCAAACCCACCTCCCTCCCTTGCTTCCACCCTCCCCCTTGGTTTTGTCCATGTGTCCTTTATAGCAGTTCCTGAATACCCTTGTCCCCCTTCTCCCCTTCCCCCTCCCCTCTGTTACTGCCAGAGTGTTCTAAACTTCATTGTCTCTGGTTCTATTTTGTTTTTCTGGTTGTATTTTGCTTGCTTACCTCACAACTGTCTTGGCTGTGACTGATCTGAATTCCCCAGTAGCTGATCTGGCCTCGGTGCCTTTGCTCCTGAGTCCTCATACAAAACTTTTTAACATCTCATATAGTAGAGGCTGCATGATGATGTACTCCTTGAACTTGACCTTATCTGAGAAGCACTTTCTCTGCCCTTCCATTCTAAATGAAAGTTTTGCTGGATAGATTATTCTTGGTTGTAGTCCCTTGCTCTTCATGATTTGAAATATCTCTCTCCAGCCCCTTCTTGCTTGGAAGGTCTCCTTTGAGAAATCCACTGACAGTCTTATGGGGATTCCTTTGTAGGTAACTGTCTCCTTTTCTTTTGCTGCTTGTAAGATTCTTTCCTTATTCTTGACCTTGGGTAATGTAATTATGATGTGCCTTGGTGTGTTCCTCTTTGGGTCCCGCTTCTTTGGGGTTCTC